>VWZF01002689.1:0-68294 GCA_013396755.1 Sclerurus mexicanus
TCCTCCTTTGAACTAAGACATCAAGTTTATACTAGTCCTCCTTTTTCAAAATTTCTCAGTCCATAAAATTAAAAAGCATCTTTTATAATAGGCTTCTGTATCTTAAACATAACTACGGTAATGGCAGCACAGCATAGGAAGACCAGGTGTTCCTCAGTCTAGTAATTTGTCACATTTTAATTCATTATGCCATGTGCTGACAAGTTTGAAAACTTTAGCCTTCTCTGTATGAAATTCCAAAGACATCAAATTAATTTACCATGTACCTTTGAACACCTTCCTGCTCCCTTATGACTACCCCATGCCCCATGAGATTTCAGAAACTTCACATCCTAAAACAGTTTCAGGTGGCTGTCATCTGGAAAGTCAACCTGTCAAAATTAATTTCCCACTCATACAAAATGTGAAATGATTCACACGTATGTACAAAAATAGACGGAGCAAAATAGATGCTATTCAGCCTAGTGCAGATGTTTAATCTTTACCAAACACACTGAATCTTCTGAAAAGTAATTTATGACCAAGGAGCAATGTCTAATCATACACAAAATGAGACTGCAATATATCATCTTTAGATACTCCAATTTTTTTAATAATACACTTTAGAGGCTAGCATTTAGCTATGAGGCTGAAGGGCAAATATGGGGAAGAAAAAATCCCATGGTTCTCTATCATTGTACTTCAGAAGTTTTGCCTTCTATTGTATATAGCAAATGTACCTTCTGCTGTAAGTTATTGTCATGGTTTAGGAATGGTGCTCCCCAGTTTAGTACTCCCACTAAAAGCACACTGCTGCTCGCTTCTCCTTTCTTTTCCCCCCTCCCTCCTGCGGGTGGCTGGAGAGGAGAATTGGAGGCACAAAAGGTAAAGATCACAGGTTGAGGTAAGAACAATTTACTGGAAAGAGCAATCAGACAAGAAAACAATATTAATAAGTGTACAAAAGAGAGAGTGATGACATGCAGAAATGCTCACCACAGAGCCCTTGACAAAGGCAACACCCAACAGCTCCCCTCCCACACTGAATGAACTCCTTCTACACAGAAGAGAGTCCTTTCACTCTGCCCCCAGCAATGACTTGAAGTGGTATAGAAAAACCTCCCTGTTCTGGCCATGCCCTCTCGAGGCTACTGCAAAAAATTAACCCTATTCTCGCCAGAAACAGGACAGTTATTTCTCTCTAAAGCAATATATTGTTTTTACACATAATTTCTATTAAGAATCTCCTTGGAAGGGACAGCATAAATGTGAAACTAAATACATTACAAGACTGTCCAACTCCATGTGCTACCACAGTCGAAACAGCTATTTAAAGCTATCATACACTGCAAAACTTCTCACTATACAATTTTCATATTCCAAGTTGGCCATACTTACAGGGCATATTCTGCTAGAGGCAATTTGAAAACATCAAATACTTCCTTGTTCTTCATTAAATAAACTGAACGCAAGTAGGATACAAAACACTGAAAGAAAAATAAAAGTATTCAACAAAAAATAAACCATTCAATTACCAACACAAGAAATACACATTATACTGTTGCTCTAAACACAAAACGGAATCTCACTATTAGGTGGTCTAACATTGATTTCACACTGAAATTCTTTTACACGGTACCTATTAGACAAAATTAATCACGTCTACAGAAGTGATGCAAATTCAAGTACTCAACTATTTCATTATATGCATATTAATTCGCTGAATTTCCCCCCAGTATGTCATATTTCCCTAGAAAGAAAGTATGACAAATTAGTCAGAAGGAAACATCACTGATTCAAATTTTATTTTTTCTCCTAGCTTTTCTGACTGTTATGCTATTCTGATACCTGAATTATGTGGAAGCAAGAACAAGCTGTGTTGACATAATCTTAGTCAGTAACAGAAAGTGATTCAACTCCACAGAGCTGCTTTTCTCTGTGGCCTAGGATGATTCACACGACCTTGCATTTACCATCAGCTCATCACATGCACACAGTCAATGAACGCAACTCAGCTGACCAACGTAAATTCACTATACAACATCTACTAAGACCAGTCCAAGGTCGAAGTTTCAATTAATCCCAGACTTTCACCAAGAAAACTGGAAGCACTGCATAACAGAATAACATAATCTTGCATTGCATTTTCCCTCCATCCTTCCCAAAAGGAAAGATTCTTATACTTCTCATGTTTCTTTTACATAGTCTATTTCTACCTACCAGCAGCAGCATAAATACTGGAATATTTTAAGTGTCAGAAAAGATTCTGTTGTTCATAACTTAATTTCTAACACATGACAAGACTCCTACCATGAGGCTTAAACCATCAAACACTCATAATAACAGCAAGTTAAGCTCAGAGGGTTATATTCAAGCATGCTATAATCACAACCTTGTTCTGCTATGTGCAGGCATCTGTTAGAGAAAATTAATGTATTAATAATTCATGTAGAATTAAAAAAAACCCAACTATTTCTTGTTAATTTCAAATAGAGGAGGAAAGACCCAACAGCCAGGAGCATTGATTTCTTATGGGGATTCTTTAAATGCCTATAAGAGAAAAAACCACTTCCAAATGTGAAAAGATGAGACAGGAAATTAAGCAATATCATCAATTCATTCTTTTCTCCTCTGTAAAAATTGATATAAAAAATATTAATTGTCAGGTATGTACAACTAAGAGATATACTTTTTAAGCTACCCAATACTTCAATATAGTAGTAAATTTTCATTTGCTTATTTTTCCAAATGGTAAGTTGCTTGGGTAAAGCTTCCTTCTTGAGTATGTCTTTCAATTAATTTTAGCCCTGCAAAGTGTGAGCTCCATCCATTCAGCTGCTACCAAAATTGAGGTGTGGAATAAAACACTTCTTTGCTCACATTAAGTTATTAATCATTTTACAAAGATAACTAGAATGTTTAGGAAAAAGCTTCAAATTTGACAGATCTCATTAATCTATTGTTGTCTAGCAAGTGACAAAAATCAACGAAAGCCTCTCTTTTTTCTGCACTGACAGACGGAAAAGAGCAGATTAAACAAGAAGTATCCTTCCTGTGAATCTGAGACTTGCAGATCTGAAGATCTCTAAAGATCTACATGAGTCACTACTTGCCACTACTTTCATGAGCCTTGAAATCTCATTCTATCTGTTGGATAACCTATAAAGCCATCTACTTCCTTTACTAGTATATATTTGCTACACATGGTCTAGAAAGTAACAAATGATAAAGGGCAGAAAGAACACAACTTTTGCACATGTATCAAGCTCTATGATAACTACGAATGGACTACCAAACAAATGTATAGAAGAGTTGTTCTACTTTACAAGAAGAGAAAGTGCGTGCTTTTCACTGATTTTTTTTTTGTTTGATTTCAGCTCTCCTAAGACTTGGTCAGTCTGCAGACACACCCTGGGGCCGAGGGAGAACAAGTTTAGTCAGTTTGAACTTTCTTCCTGCTCCTTTATCAATTGCTGTTGTCCCTTGCTATATTTGTCTTTTGCTATG
This sequence comes from Sclerurus mexicanus, assembly GCA_013396755.1. Lineage (NCBI taxonomy): Eukaryota > Metazoa > Chordata > Aves > Passeriformes > Furnariidae > Sclerurus > Sclerurus mexicanus. Next base: position 3,487 of record VWZF01002689.1, read on the forward strand.
GCTTTCAAGGGTTTTTTTTAATAACTGAACATTGCAAAAATATTATGTGCATTAACTTACACCATTATGGAAAATGTTACAGTTGGGCATCAGAAACATATTACAGCTCTATTAGAAGAGTAGCTACAGATCCCTAAACCCACTGGAGATTATTGTGCAAATACTAAATATATAAGGAAGAAGTACCATGCTCTATGAATTTACCACATTTAAATTTGGATCTATTGATCTATTCCTTGGATAAGTATTAAAACATACACAATTCAACTGAGGTGCTGTTTTGACAAAATTCAAAAGTAACAAGGTATGACTGGAATGTCACTCTGTAGCACTCTGCATGTCCCTCTGGGTGTGATGAAGGATTTAATGAACAGATATCATTTCAGTGCCACAGTAACATTCAAACTAGCAAAAAAACCAGATTCTTTTTTTAAAGCATTTTTCAAAACTGACTGAACTAACATATTTAAATATTAAAATAAATGCCAAAATGCAGCATCAGTCCATGAGAAGAACTGCAAAGGTTTCAAAGAAGCCCCAATTTGATTCATGTTGTCTTTCCAAGCAACAGCAGAGGAACCATGTCCTACCAAATGAACCAAGTAGTTTGTTGAAGCAGTCAGTAATCAAGAAGTTTTTTTTTTCCATTTTTTATTTTTTTAACAAAGTAAAAGCACCTTGAAGTAAATCAACAACTTAGAGGACACAACTTAGACCTCATGCCCTTCACACAGTAGACTACAACCTATCTGAACTTCTGTGCATAGATGTGCTGTTTCACTATCTGGTCCATTCAGGTTGGAAATTTATTTCTTACATTACAGATGTCAAGAATTTGGCAGTTTGCAACAGACAGGCTAGACAGCACAACACCCATGCCTCTGAGAAATCCAGCATTCCAGACAAGGATCCAAGGTCAGGATTTCATTTGCATTAATTTTATTTTTTCACACTGACATGTCAGACTACGGGGGCACATTTGCATAGTATGTCTGAACATTCATACTTAAACTTTATTAAGGAGGGACACTTCTGTGATAAATCACTTGTCCATACTTCAAGTTTTTCAAAAACTGAGTGTACATACAGTTTCTGTGCAAGAATGATACTGCTCTGCTATCCAAAAATTAAAACTGCAACAAAAATGGCTTGAAAGGGTAATTATACGGTAATTAACATTTTTTAAACTTAAGTTTTTATCTGTAGCACTGTCTATATTTGAGTTTAATCTTGTGTTATTTTGAAACTTTACCATTATTTCCTTGTGCTCAATTCAGAATGATCTTTGCCTTTTAAGAGATCTTACAAAGCCAAAGCCAGAAGCAGAGGTTTGTAAGTGTTTTCATTCCAAGTGACATGCTGTTGGCTTCCTCCTACTCTAATCCTCCCCCAGCCAGCTGCTCTGTCACTTCCAATACAACCTGGTGTAACTGCACCTTCCTGTGGCAGGTGAAGATGGTGATGGCAGATCATCAGTACCCCTGGCTTGTGCCACACTCAGATGAGGCTTATGCCAACATTCCACGCTGCAACATGGAAATCTTTGTGCACTACAAAAACCTGGGACACTTAAGTGCCAAAACGAGTTTTTAAAAGCAGTCCCTTGAACATTGAACTTTTTATTTGCAAAGTTCCCAACTGACTTCCTCAGGTACTTTGATTAAAAACTCCCTGTTTGGGAAAGTAAGAATGACACTCCTCTGACCCACTAAGTGTCCTACTGTAGGCATGCAAGCTAGGTCATATCACACAGGCTACCTCTGCAGGGCAAAGAAACCACCATTCATCCATCCCAAAGGGTTTTTAAGGTATCTATGTCAGGAGACTTCGTAGAAGTGCTTATTCCTCTCTATCAGCTATAAAAGACAGCTCAGGCAGACTAACTCACAGAGGACATCTAAAGCTAGGCAAGATGAATCTCGAGAGTTTTAAATATTTCAACTTGACTCGTTTTACAGCCCAGTTCAACAGAAAGGTTAAAACACTTACTTTCTCTTTAAGCATTCACGACCCACTTTTCATTTTACCCTACCACTGGAGTTTACCAGAACCCCTTCAGGTGTCATCAATTCCCACACTAGCTCACAAATAAAAAGTTATTAACACTAATTCAGAATCTCTGCAATCTTGTATTTCTCTGCCTTTGGCATTTCTGGATTTCTCACCATCTGGCCTTTGGTAGTGCTCTTTTAATTTGACCTACATATATAACAAAAAAATGACATGAACAGTTTTCCTATTATTCTTCCAATCATGTTTCCCTCCATCTCAATTTTGTATAGTTTGGAAGAGACTTGTTACAACTACAGAATTCACAGGGTCAATTTTTAAAAAATGCAACAAACTAACCAACCTCAGAAAACCAACATGTTGCAGTGCTTCAATAAAACACTGTATCCCACAGAGTTCATGTCTTAAAAATATTATAAAACCAGGGAAAGATCAGCAAACATGCTTAATGATGGTAAGAGCAGTGCAATGCCCAGAAATGTTCCACAAGCCATCTTCCATGGAAAATGTCTTTTACAACCAGCTCATTCTAGTCCAGGAACCTACTTAGTTATTTGAAGTTTTCCTACTTTTCCCCAATCTGGTAAAAATCGTGGTGACATTCACGTATTATCCGTGGAATCTCCCAACATTCATCAGCACAGCAAAGAAATCCCATTCACAGTTCCATTCATAAACTTCTCTAACTTACCTGGAAGACCTGTTCTAAGCTATTTTGCTTCTCATTTAAAACCTAATCAAAGTTAAAATGTTTTATTCAATGCACTGGATTTTACCACTGAGAAAGGACAAACTATCATATATTCAAAAGATATGACAATAAAAATTAATCAGGAAGGTAGGCATGTGAGGCCTACATGGTTTTGTATTTTGAACTGTGGAGTCAAGTAATGACATTGGCTACTTTTCAGTAACTTTTCTTTATTATTATTATTTCAAAATGTTCTATATCAGCTCCCCAAGAAAAATCCTCTCGGAGAAGTTGAGGTCGAGAGGAACCTTTGGGGACCATCTAGTCCAAACTCCTGCTCAAATCAAGGTCAGCTAGAGCAGGCTGCTCTGGAACGAATCCAGCTTTTGATATCCAGCATTTGGAGACTGCACAGCCTCCCTGTGCAACCTGTTCTAGTGTTCACTCTTACAACAAATGTTTTCTTCTTGGATTAAAGTGGAGCTTTTTGTATATAAATTTGTGCCCATCTCCTTCTCTTCTGCTACTGGGCATCACTCAAAAGACTCTGTTTGCACCCAATTTATGCTTCTCTCCTAACACAAGAGATACTCCAAGCACTCAATAACCTCTGATGGTCCTTCACTGGTCTTGTCTCCAATATGCCAACTTATTTCTTGTACTGGAACAAAACTGCTGAGAAGCAGGAACTACTAAATCAGAAATTATTTCATACCCAAGACTCTCAAATAAGGATGTCCTCAAACATGCCTTAACTTTGGCACTACAGCAACAAGCCAAGTAGCTCTTCAGGTGTTACCCTCATGAGCCCACACTGAGCCCATCTCAACTAACACGCACTATACAGGCATACTTTGCACAAAATGCTAATACATGATCAATGTCTCTAACGACATCATGCTTTAAAGCTTAAAAATCAGACCAATGTATCAGTTCCAAACACTGCTTCTAGAGTATATATGAGCTGGTCAGTTATTCAAACAGCAGTTCTATTCAACTAGCTTGCCCCAAAAACTGCATTGCAGCAGATGACTTACCCTTTGAGCTTTGTCTTTTAATTCCTGATCTTGAGCTAAGAAAGCCTGCATCCTCTTTTGGATGTCTGTAAGTTTTTCAGGATTAATTCTAAAAAAAAAAACAAAACAAAACAAAACACACACAAGAAAGTTAGCTTTAATTATTAGAATATGCCAAAATAAGCACCTTTTATATTCTCAGGAGTATCTTCACATCTTTTGCACTGCTTTAAAATGCATAGTTATTACCACTCTGAAACAGCACAGAATGAAACGATATTAAGGATGAAGAATATACTCCTCAAACAAATAATACAGAAAAGACAAATGGCAGCTCAGAGTTTTTATTTAGATACAGTTTTCACTGAAGGTGGGGAATCTTCTGAAGCAAACAAACCAACATAAAATTTCTTGATTTTATAAAAACACTTAAAAAATACAGAAGCAGCATAAGTGAATTATAGTGCTACATTAAACCAAGACCAAAGTCTTTATAAGGAAATTGTCAGCATTTTTAAAAGATCCACTGTGCTGGGAATACTTAAATTTAAGTCCTTCTTAGAAAAAACAGCCAGGTGAGCAATAATAAAGGACATTGAGATTAAACAGATTTAAGAGCTAATCAAGATTTTGATCAAATAAATAAATAACAGTGACTGTACTATAGAAAATGCCATTAAACCTACTAGAAAGATATGCAGGTCCACTCCTAGATTCTGGATTTTTACACTTTTCCAATGATACCTACATTACTGCAGTTTTATTTGCCCAGATCTTTTCTCATCTACTTCTGATTTTGATCTATTAGTGCCACACAAGTGTATCATCCAACCCACCAAACACGGTAGGAGGTTACCCCTCAAGAAGAGGTCAAAAGAGATGCACAACTACCACATTTCTTAATGTGACTCTTGCTGCTGTGTGCCATGTCATGCTGTACACCAAAACACAGCCTCTGCTGAAGGAAGTCAAGGGCAAAAAAAAGAACAAAATCATGCCCCTTAAGTTGGTCTAAAAATCATGCCTGATGAAAGTAACATGCAAGAAACATTTTATACTCTTTTTTATAACATGATTATGATCATTTATTATTCTTACTAAATATGAAAAGCATAGACATCAAACTTGAGTCCCCCATGATTTCAATTTCTTAACTGTTCAGATACAGCCAAGGGAAAACTGCTGAATACACAAGCTCCATTTAGCTACAGTTATAGTGAAAAATCAAAAAACTGAGTTCCAGTTTCCAGCCAGCACATAACTGGCTCTAAAAATGTAAAGACATAATAAAGAAAAGAAGAGGCACGAAAAATTGGGTGGGGGAAAAACTGACTAACAAATCTTCAAAATATAATGATGCGAAAAGTAAAGAAGGGATACCATGAGGAAAAAAAATTACCATAAACACCAGTCATAAGGCAGTTCAGAGAGGTGTTGGATTGTTGCTAATTTATGGGGAAGCTATTAAGATATGATCTCAAGGCCCTTAAATAAAGCAGTGCCTTTTTCCCCTTGTCTTCTCTCAAAGTGGCAGCTGCAATCAGACAGCTAACAACAGCTATAGCACAGTCCAAGCTCACACTAGAATCACAAATCACAGGATAACAGGTACTCAGATAAATCAGCTGGGGCAAAAGAAATTTGCTCCATAGCAACTAGAGAAAGTAAAAGCACTTGGACTCATAGTTGTATGTATTCTTAAGAATTCATCTAAGACAGATTTAAAAAAATCCTATGAGAGATATGTCAGGTAAATACAGTGCTTATATTCCAAGGGGGCAAAAAAAAGAAGTTAAATGATTAACCTTTTCTTGATACCAAAAACCCCCAATTGGTAAAGATCTAAAGAATGTGAGCCAACACACAATGGTTAACATAGCTTAGTCAGAACTAAAACGTTACTCATCAGTCTCATTATCCTCCATAGCAGCATCAGCAGGTTTTAAGAAGAGGAAAGAAACAGCAGATGTCATATTTGGTATCAGCAAAGCATCTGGCAGTGTACATTCTCACAAACTAAGGAAATACAGTCTACACGAAATCTTCTAGCAATGCAAATTCGGCCTTGGAGCTGTGTTCAGAGAGCAGTCAAGACTGCAAACTGCTCACTGTTGTCACTGTCAAACTCAAAATGAACACCCAGTTCCAATTATCACCTGGACCCACTACAATTCATTATTCTCTATGACTTGATTACTGTAAGAATTAATTACTGGAGAAATAGGATTCATTACTTATAAAAGACTATATGTCATTGAGGCTCCATGCGTAATGAACAACGTAAGAAAATGTAGACAAAATGCAGGAACATTTTGTGGCCTGCATATAAATATTTCAGTAATTTAGTTGAAATTTGCAAGAAATGGATTTGAAAAAGACAAAAAACCACAAGATACTTCACAGTACATCAAAATAATGTGGTATAAATCTATACAATGTTAACCAAGAACGTTATGCCCCAGGCACATTTTGAGGTTGTGTCTGTCAATGAATAACACAGAACATTGGGAAATGGTACTAATACTGGATTCTCTCCAATACTGTATCATGACAGTCAACTCACTGTCATCTTTCTCTCATGCTGGAATTCAAACAATGAGAAAACTGGCCATTGTTAAATTGGATTTTGGCTTTAACGAGTTTACATATTATTTCTTTATGAACAAATAAAACTCTTTACAATAAATTATATACATGTGACTATTTGGAGAGACAAGCTTAAAAGCTAAACACTGAAACGAATTATTGTCATTTATAAATTTGTCTAAATAGCTAAGAACTAGTGAGCTAGAGCCAACCATGCAAAGACTAGAAAGGGATTTTATGACATTGTGTGTCATTTTAAGTAGGCTGTGTCTATTTTTACTCTGTGATCGCATATCTTATATTTAAAGAGCAATATAACTTTTTGAAACTGCTGTTTGCCTAGCAGTTGGCCACACTTGATTGTGACATAAGTAAACATAAATCCAGCTTGCTTGGTCTTATGAACTGATCCGACAGCACTCTCCAAATTTCCTGGCTGATGCACAGCTTGATGTCCTCTCATCTTTCCTGCTTTTAATACCAGGATATAAGCACTGTCTTAACAAGATATTCGCTTTTCCCCGCTTCTCTCCAAAGCAGAATTCAAACAAAAAAGCTCAAAAGCCAACAGAAAGACCATGCTGCAGTGATGTAGCAAAACAGTTTCCATGTTCCACCCAGCTTCCAAGCAGCAGGTTTCGCTCTGTGCTCTCAGTCTGGAATGCATCTCCCTATGGTTATGCTTAACAGCCTGGAAGGCTGGAGAGAGGAGGAAGAGCTGGGACCTCAGAAAGGCTGCTCAGGGTTGCCAGCCTCACACAGGCAGATCACGGACAGGTGCATAACTACACTGGTTAGTAACACCATGGTATTGCCCTACAGCAACAATGATAATTGGGAGGTTTAACAGATCCCCTAGTATTAATACTACTATCATGTGGAATACGTATTCAAGTATTCTGTCAAAAAAAAAAAAAGGATGCTTTGCTGTTGCTATTGCTGTTTTCTTTAAAAATCACTTTTTTTCTCATAATACTAAAGAAAGCAATATTATATCTTGGGTGTCTACACACTTGCACTTCCTGTGGTAAAATTTGCTAGACACAAAATTTGTTATGATAGCCCCTAAGGAAGCAGTTCTTATCTTACTATCCAACAAAATTGGATGTGACAAAGTAACCTCAAGGCATTATCAAAAATAATTTCAGTTTACAGCTTGCATATAAAACTTTGAAATTACAGACTCCTTAAAAAGTGTATATGCTATTTAATACTTTCAAAGTAGCTTTTTGCCATGTCTAAATGCTCTAAAATAGAGTATTTATTACTGCATAGCTTGCATTTTCTCTGTCTTTGTTTGAACCATGAAAAAGTTATGTATTCTTAAAAGCACTAACTGTAAATTGGAAGCTTGTGCTGACTAGAAAGGATTAGTATACTAACAATCTCTACAGGGAGCTTAGACTTAAAAATGAAAATTAAGAAAAGACCCTAAACCCCAGTCTTTAGAATAAGTATTCAGGATAAAGTTCTTCCTATCTCTCCCTTCAAATTATGCAACTGTTTTAAAAGCTCTCTCCAAATGAAACAAAGGGACACTCAGAGCTGTTTGCAAATCAGAAAATATAAAACAAGGAAAGTAACAGAGTTCTTGCAACTACTACACCAAACACCTTAACAAGAACAACAAAACAAAGACTTTAATTGGCAGCAATGTTTTATAAACAAGTTTTTCAGGCAAAAGCTTTCAGAGTGGATTTCAGAAACCTGAAGAGTTAAACTCTGTTGGCAGTGAGCAATGCTCATTATCTTCTAGCTCTCAAGTCAGAATTCTTGAGAATCTATAATTAGGTGAATAAGCACAAACATCACCAGAAGAATTCAAGAGAAGACCTGGAACATGATCCATGGGGTCGATACAACTTCTTCAACAATTTAGAAACTGACAAAATACACCAGGCTTTTATTAATTGAAACTGGTTAGAAATAACCTGAGAAAATCTGTAGTCAAAAACTTTTAGAATTAAATTAGTTTGCAATCCACAAGTAATTACATGTATAATTTTTTAAGGATTTTAGTTAGCTTCTTATGAGTATGATGCTAAAGCTTTAAATCTTAGCCACACTAGGCAGACAATTTCAAGTAAATGCATTCCCCTTCATTACAATATTACGAATACTACTAAGGTTTGTTCTGCAGATTGAAGAACTACATCTTGGAGCAGGCTCTTAAAATATATCATTAATCAAAAGCCCTGACTTTTCTAATAATTATTCCAACTAAGACTGTTGCTTAAATGTATTTATTATACATATGCCCCAGTGGTTTGGTACAAGAAGGAATTTTTGGGGTGGTGTTAAAAAAAAGCAGAATGTTTTCCATTGAAATAATATCAGATCAGCAAGAATATGCTGAGATGCAGCCACAAAGGCCTCTCCACAGAGACATCTAACTTGAATTATAAATAGAATATGCATTTAATGGGATTAAATATTTGCCCTATTAAAATTGGATTATTATCCTGGTACAAAAATACCTGTTTCTATTTACACAGATAAATGCAGGCTAAAGAGGCTTTTTTAGCATTTCCTATGATAAGCTATTCAAACAATTAACAGCATTACTGAAGAAGTTAAAAGCTTGGCTGACAAAGAAAGGGGAAATATTTATACTGTGTATGAGATCAGACAATTATTTACTAAATATAAAAATAAATTATTTGAATAACTATCATTTTAAGAAGGAAAAAGAAGAAATTTGGAAAAAGAGACAATTTGCTGTGGTGGTTATAAAAAAGATCCTTTAAAGCACTATGATGCTTAAGGGAAAAGAAAATACTAGACTTCAATTCAGTTTCTTTACTTGATATCGTTCCACATTCAGCTGGTGGGTTTTTGCTTGGGTTTTGTTGTTGGTTAGAGTTTTTTTAACATCAATGTAAATGAAAGCTTTAAGTACAATTAGACTTTTGGTAGTGTTTGACTGTATTCTAGTCCTTATTTTGGTGTTTTAGCAAAAGTTGCCCTATGTTTGAAGTTCATGCATGTTCTACATGGATTTGATATATATGTTTGACCAGAAATGGTAGATTTACTTCACTGGCTGCTGTGTACTCTGTTACATAAAAACGGCATTCACAAGCACAGTTCAGAAGTGCTTCTGAAATGGCATATCCTATACATCAAAAATACTTGCAATAAAACTAAACCTTAAATCTAGCAAGTGCTATATGCATTGTTGCTATGCTCTGCAGAAATGTTAACTTATTAGTTTTGAGCAGACCTGAAGATTTAAGAAATGAGGTGTAACAACCACCTAAAGTTTCAACCTAATTTGAGTTCTTCTCAAATATGATTGCTATACAGACACTTTCTTCTTCACATGCAAACCACAGCTTTTCAAAGTAAAACAGTCCTAGCCTTGCTCATACCCACTTGTACAGAAACTTACCTTTCTACCTCATCATCCTTCTCTGATTTCTTCTATCTCTACTATATGATTTTTGGCACAGTGTGACCTGAACTAGGTAAGCATTCAAAATGGAGTCAGGCTCATACCCCATTTTCTAGCTTGTTTTCAACTCTTCTTCCATATTGTCTTCACATTATCTTTTCTCTTTCAATTAAACGTTAGAATGACAGGCTCAAAGAACAACAAACTCCTTCAAAGTCAGTTCTATTTGTACTGAGAGCAGAGATCTTTCCATCGGAATAGTCTCTCTACTATGTTTAGTCATATCTTTTGTTTCCTGTCCTTCAACTAACTGATTCAGAAAGGGCATGACAAATTGGAGAAATAGTCTAGAACTAAAATAAAAACAGATAATAGAAACAAAAATGGTAACAGGTATAAAAAAACACACACAGACAGATTAAAGAAATTGTAATTGTTTAATCTGCGAAAGAAAAGAAGATAAAGAGACCATGATAATGTTCAATTACATAAAACGTAGCTGCAAAGAGTAAGAGAATACATAATTTCCCATATATTCTTGGCACAGGGCAAAAGATATATTTCATTTAAATTACTTACAAGGCTTATCAGACACTTGAAGAAAAAAATGTTAGTGGTAGAAACCGTTGAGTATAGACAAGATTTCTTTGGGAAATTGTGAACATATTAATTGGCATCTGATAAGAATGATTTGTGCAGCTCAACTTGCCTTTGGGAACAGCAATGGAACAGGAAACTTATCAAGGTCTTTTCCTTCTACACCACTACCAAAACTAACTGATTTCCATGGTTTGTCCAGCTCCAGGCAATTCAAGCACTTTATCAGAATTGTCGTAAACTTATCACACATTATTCTTGTAGAAAGAAGGCTGAGTAACAGACAGACCATTAGTCACTTACTTGATTTCACTGATAGGTACTTTCCTCTGTGCCAGCTGTTCCACCATGCCTTTTTCTTCCGAGGGAAGTAATACTAACAAAGCTTCACCACCTTCTTTGTATCTGATCAGAAGGGGAAAATAAAAAAAAGAGAGACCTCAAGCAAATGTGCAAAATTTGATTTCTTCTTGATATTTTCAATAATCAAAGAGAATTCACATTTGCTTCCTTATAAACAGTTCAAAGAACAGACAAAAATCCTCATTTAACAAAGGGAAAAGGAGATGCAAATCAGTTAAGTGACTTGCCAATATCTCCACATGAGCTGATTTCAAAACCACACCTAAAGACCTAAACATCTGGGGCTAAGTCATGGATTTAAATCGGAGGATCTTTTCTTCCCTCAATTTGAAATATTAGTGACAACCAAACAGCACTTGCTCACAGCTTACAGTATCAAAAGATCCAGCTACTTCATCCACCCTTTACCAATAGGCAGAGCTTAACACTTGGTAAAAACTGATTCTCCTTTGCATATCCTGCAAGTCAAAGAAGAGAAGGGCTATGAAAGGATAAGTGACTTGACCTCAAATAGAAACTCCTCCGTGCATGTTCAATAAAGGCTACTCTTCTAACATGTCACAGACATCACTGAAAGAAAAACATTAAAACAGGAGCTCTTTCATTTTCAGAAGCAGCTCCTAGGTGCAAAAGAAAAGATACAATCAGACTGATCTGAAACTCACTCTTCAGTGCACTTAACAGCTGTATCAAATGTAGATGAGTTGGTAATTACTTAAGATACATGGTTGGCAAAGACATAAATATTCTGCTACTTTATTCTCAAAGCATCTTCTTGTTCACTTTCTTCTTATGTAAAAAAATGCCAGTTCCTACTTCTGGCAAATGTAGTGACTTAAGGACGCTCATGTAGAAAAAAAATTCACAGTAGCATTAGTAAACAAACAACACAATGGGTACAAGTTCTACGTAATTATAAGCTTTCATTCATTATCTAAGGCCATATCTACTGTAACACATGTACTGTTCCCTCATTAATAGGTACAAATAGTTCGTAAGAGTACAGATTGATAGGACACTATTGCACAGCGTCATCCATTAAGAAAAAAAATTCAAATAAATTTCAGAAACATGCCAAAATTGGACAGAATCCAACAGATGAGAGCAATGTGTAGGACAAAGCAAAACAAGAGTGGTAAGTTACCATGCAGAGCAGCTTTAAACTCCCTTCTCTGAGAAGGCCTGATAGCACAGAAGGATGTTCTCAGGCACACCCAACAAGAGTCATAGCATTAACCGACAAAAATCATTATGGGTGGAATATAGGGAGTCCACATTTCTCCAAGGATAAACAGTTATCACTTGGCAAAAACAGTACTGCAGAATTGTTTGAAAACTATAAACACTATCTGTCACAGCATAGTAAGCAATGCAAGTAGCAACAAAATCTGCAGTTAAAACAGTCTGACAGCTTTTATTACAGCTTTCTGCTTTCATTTGATGAATTTCAAAAATCACAACAAAATGCTCTTGGATGCCTGGGATTTTTTCCCCCAATGCTCTCTCTATACATGATGGATTTGGAGACTGACTTTTAAAGATAATGTACAAATGTTTAGTAAATGTTTTCATCATGAAATTTTAATCCTTACCTTCCAGACTTTGAAATTTTACATGAAAATAAAATTGATACATGAGGAGAGTCTCTGTCACATACCAACACCACGTAAATTTACTGGTTATACATGCACTGGTAAGAGTACTTTGGTACCATACAAAAACTATACTGATTTGACTTTAATCCATTTCATTAGCAGACCTAAAAATATCAGCTTGTAGACTCTCCCTAAAAAAATAAAAAAAAAAGGAGTTCCAACACAACATGTATGTTGGTTTAAGGCAACTGATTATCTTTACCAACAGCACAACAGGAAGCAATTCACTGCTGACCAAATATCCCATGAATGTTTGTGCCCTTTATACAATAACTGAGGTTGGGAATGACCTGCTTACATAGACCAAGTGTACCTTTTAGGAATGCTCTATATATTTCAACCCAACCAAAATTCACAGGATATACCCACAAGGTGGGTGCCTGTCAGACACAGTCACTACCTGAACGAGCAATGAAATCCTGAAAAGACACTGAACCTTAGAGGGCCTTGCATTTTATTGTAAAGATTCATGATCACAGTATTAAGAGAGCTAATTATTCATGAAAAGAACCTTAGCTCTCAGAGCACTGTTAGAAAGCTGGATGAAAATATTCTCTTTTATCTACCAAGCAAGAACACAGAGATAATACTGCTGCCAATACCAGTCTCACTGATTTAGAATACAGAATAACACACAGTTCTGCTTGTCTCTTCAAAGTAGATGATAGGAAAGGAAAGGATTCAAACAAAAGCCATGTGAATGATCTGGTATCTGGAAAGAATGTCTGTTTAGTCTCTTAACAATCTTCAAGAAGAAAAGTCTTGATTGTACTATATAAACCCCTATGAGGGATGATTTTTTTCAGATTCCCTGAAGTTAGCCAAAGGCATGAAGTGATTTGTGTAGTTTTGTTGCTTGTGGCATTTCTTTTCCCGGAGTGACTGACTTGGCATTCTTAAATTGTTTCATTATCTTATCTCTTTATTCAGTGTGAAACACACTGTGAAAGGTCAGTGTCATACAAATCACAGAAAAAATACTCATCAAGGGTCAAAGAGTACAGATATCCTCTCTACAAGCTGCAAACCCAAACTCTAGAATAATACACTACAGGAAATATCATTCTATGTTTTGCTTTTATAGCTTTCCTGCAGTATCCACAAAGCCACTTTGAAAACAAGATGCAGGATCAGATAAACCTTCATTCTGACTCTTAAAAGGTGGTCTTGTGTTATTAGTGCTAAACTAATATGATGAGTCAGTTATTTTTTCAGAAAGTACAAATCCTAAAGGCATATCTCAGAGATAATTCACAAAAAGAAAACAAGCATTATATCTGGTATCTATGGACAACAACTATTTCAATGCTTACATTAAATCTTGCAAAGCCTTTATATAAACAAAACAGTATTACAGCTAAGTAAAGAAACAATGACATGAAAACAAACAAAAAAAAAGAGACAGAGGTTTTCAAACACCTACTAAAAAAAAAAACACCCCAGAAATATTTCTCAGAGCTATGCCATCAGAAATTCCAAGGGACTGAAAGACATCTGGTAACTATTGATGCAGCGAAATCCTTTCCTTACATATTTTGAAAACATCCTCTTTTCAATGCCAATAGTTTAAATGTATTTGAAGTTAACGAGAACCAGTCTTTGCCCATTTTTATACTGTGCATGTGATTTAATTAATTAAAACAGACAGTTTAGTAATAACACTGTTCTTCAGAGATAAATATGAAAATGAATACATTACAGAATTGATAAAGCTAAAAACCAAATGATTCTAAGTACCATCTGGGAAGGCTTGTCTCTGTTCAGTGTCCCCAGTGGAGGTTTAGGTAAAGAAAGCAAAATTAAGCCTTATAAAAAAGCTGGTTTAGTTGGGCAGAGTATTATCTTATTTCTCAGGAAAGAAAAGAACAACGTCACAATGTGCTAATCAGAAAATTATGGTGTTAAAGATCAACTCAAAAGGAGAAGTTGCAGTGGAAAATTTAAGTTTTTGAAAGTGTTCTCTCTTTTATACTCAAAGCTTCTGTATTTGCAAACTTAGGAAAGCACAAGATACTGAAAACTAGGATAAACAATAATGAAAAGAAAACTTAAATCTGCTCAAAATTTGTTTCCGTTACAGTGCCTAAAACATAGGAGAAAAGAATATTCCTTGGTAACTTACAGGAATAAAGTTCTCCACTAAAGCAAACCAAAGAACATTTCTGTAATTATTTTCAGCAGACAGATAAAACCTTTAAACCTTTGTAGATAAAGAGCAAAGAATCAATCTCAGCTACTGCAATTCTTCAGCAGGACTACTCCTTCTTCAGATGAGAAGTCATTAGGAGAAGTTCTCCCCATCCTTCCTGACTGCAACCTTCAGGATGGCCATCATCACCAAAACCAAACATCTATCCTAAAATGCTAATTCACCCTGGTGATTTATTATTCATTAAGTATGCACTTCGGCTCTGCTAAAGAAAAGCGAATTAAAAACCTCAAAGTAATCAAACTTTCTTGGAGCGTGTAGTAATTGATAATATTACTTATCTTCTTGTCTCCTCAAGGTGACCAAGAAAACAGAGCAGGGACTCATCCTTGCATTTGATTTTAACAGTCTCTTAGGATGTAAGATACAATTCATTCCAGTTCTATGGGAAATTGCATCTTACATGCAGAAAGTCTTTGAGGGAAAACAATTCATGTACCTCTAGTTCATATATGTCTTATTTTCTAGCATCTACTGGGGTCAATGAATACTGCTTACGAAAAAGTAACATCTCTGCAACTCAATCTTGACTTACAAGCAAGGAACCTGTGACAAATCATCATTAGCACTATAAAGCAAAGGGTAGGAATATTATATTTACACTGACTGCAGATGAGAAAAAGAAAGATGCCTGTAATCAAGGGCAAGCACCAAAGGCAGGACAAGAAGAAAGTGGAATCAATTATTTAGGACTGTACTAGTAAATGAGGTACTGGCCAATTAGAGGTGGAGAAAAATGTTAAGAACACCACTTCCACAGCAAAGAAACAAGGGCTGCCAAATAATTTCATTTCATACCAAAAAAAAAAAAATTCAAGAAATTAACAGTAAAATCAAGAGGATAGTTTATTCACCATGACAGAATCTATCTTAAACTTCTCCTAAAAATCACTCTGAACCAACAGCTGGTACCAAGCTTGAAGAAATAGCATGGCAACAATCCAGTGAAGACAAGATGAGAAAAAAATGCTTTTCATGCAGACCAAATAGACACTCAACTGTTGCCTATTTTAACCTATCTTAACCCGACCCTTGGTCAGATCCGGTGGGTAGCTGCATATAACCCCTAGCCAATACTATAAAGCAAACAGTATTACCATTATAGCAAAGGCAATAGGTGAAAACATAACTGTGATTGTTGAACAATTTCACTTTGCCATGCAGCTAGTTGAGTTTGTTCTACCTACATTCAGAGTAATTCTACATCCTTGCCATGACCATTGTAGCATATAGTTCAAATGCACCACATTTGAATTGTCAGTGATATACCTATTGCAGTGATACCAGAATAAAATAGGAATGGGAACCAAGTGATTGATGGCCATCAGGCACCAGGGTTCTGTTCTAAGGCAGATATCCAGTAGGAAAAAAGTCATGGAGGGGGAACTGTAAGGATAACCCGCATGGGTATAGAGACTTTACAGGAAATGTTATTCAGGTTGTCTTGAACAGATGTATTACAATGCATTTCCCTAACATTTGTATTTCAGAAGACATAAGTTGATGCCAAATTTTAAGAGGAATTAAAGGCAGTATTTCTGCTTTGTTTGGCAAGAAAAGAAATCTATTTTAAAAACTGGCAAAGGAGAAAACTGAGATGATGAGATAATCATAAAATTTGGGGGAGGAAGGTTGCAGATATAAAGACACTTGCATAACAGTTTCCCAAACTGGAATATTTACCATTACAGAAAACAACATATAAAGGAGGTGATACTGTTTTTGAAGATATTTGCCACACACAAACATGCAGGGAACCATTAAGTATAAAATTTTTTTATACTTTCAAGGTCACACATGTACCACCATACTCAAAAAAACACCCCAAAGAAACCTCCACAACACTATTTTGTGTGGTTTTTCAATCTCTAACTTAAATGTGGCTTTACCAAGTTGACTTGATTAAGGATCTAATTTTAGCCTAACTGGGCCAGTATGGATAGCATCAACATATGCTGTCATCTCATCTGTCAAAAGACACAGAAGAAAGTAAGGTATCACTGCAAAACTTGTGAGCTTAAATCAAAGCTCCTTCCTAAAAAGTCCTGCATTCCAAGCCAACAAGCCACCTCCAGATACTTTAGCATTGCAGAAACTCCCCACAGTAGATCCCTTCAGAGAAAGGAAATCAGGCACCAGGGAAGGTGGATGAACTTCTCAGCTGTCTCTTTCTCACCCAGATGAAATCTGCTGGAGATTTACCAGAAGCAAGCAAGAGACTGCTCTCCTTAAAACATAAAGGTCAGTAAGTTAAGCATTTGCAATAGCATCAAAATCAATTCCACTAAATATGCCTGACTTTGCACATGCATTCTAATGCACTCTAATTATGTATTTTCCTCTCTTCTTCTGATGGAGCCTTTGTTCACCATACATGGCTGCCAAATTATTAGTACAAAACTATTTAACAGTTACGTCCACTGTGAAGCCAAGTTTTTCATCGTTAACACGATCACTTATTCACTACACACCATTCACATCCTTCTCCAAAAGAAATATCCTGGAGCACTTGATTTTGCAACAATAACTACATTTAAAACTTTTCATATAATTTTAATTTCCATAAAGAATCCAGAACAAGACAATTCCATCATGTGGAAAAACTGACGAGGAAAATACAAAAAGCAGCAGAGATTGCTGCTTCTAGAGGAAAGATTTACCCCTGCAAAGACTGAAAAAACATGGCAGTGAATTGTTAGCTAATAACCTAACAATCATGCTTCATCTAAGATGGATTTGAAAAAAGTTTGAGTGACTCAAGCTTTATTATTTCTAGAATGTAATTTATATATAATTTTTAAATTATTTTCTTCTTTTAATGAAATCATTACAGTAGTGAAGAAAACATTTCATTGATGTGGGTGTTTGTGTTGCACTCTCTTTATGCAAAGGAACAATACAAGACGTTCTATAGAAATATATCCAAAACATATCCAAATGGACAGTTTTATTCTGAGCAGATCTATTTCAATCTGATACACATACAAATAAATATGTTCACTCACACACTATCCTTCAACAAAGAGAAACCAATATCCATATCTACCTGTAAGGCCTTCAACAGAAATGCCATCATTCATATTTTGTTTAAAAAATCAACTATTAAATCCGACTAGGTAAACTACCATTTCTAAACATATTTCTTTAAAAAAGTAACAGTTTTAGGTATCCAATATCAGACTCAATTCAAGCAAAACGTTGTTTCCAATTATATTGCCTTCTGGGCCTTCTGACATGATGAGGACTGGTAAAATCTAAGCTTCAAACCAAAAAAACATTATTTTTCCAAGCCCAGGAGAAAGAAGGGTTTTATCTACTGTTTATCATACCTCCTACATTGCCAGGTTTCTTTCATAATATGGTAATTTGTTATTTCTTCAAATGAAAAATGAGCACAAAAAATAAATGCATATTGGAATTTCTATCCCATCTACACGATCAATGGCCTCATTTTGTAATAGATATTTTTCTTTAAAACAACTCTTTAACAAGAGATCTGTGTGCACTGTGAACTGAAACTGTGCTGTGCCATCTACAGCAAATCCTACCAAAGCAGCCCAGCAAAAAGTACAAGAGACCAGAAATTGTGTTTGCCATTCACAGCTGAGCAACCACAGCCAACAGCCACTGTTCACTGCTGGGTCCTCGATTCAGACAGGGAGAAGAGCTCTTTCCCATGGGTTCTGAACAGTCCGACATCCCACAGAGTATTTAAAACAAATAACAAAATGTCAACTGGCTTCATTTTTTGGTTTTGTTTTAGGTCACCTCTAACGCTTTGTTCACTTTTATTTCTCCGTGGCATAGACCTTAGTTCAGTATCCCCAAAAAATTACCAGTAAGTGTTGCTATTCAGTCAAAGATTGCTTCATGGTTTGTTTTTATCTTTCCTCCAATCACTTAATATTCTTTCCTTTCTGCTGTCCAGACAGTAGACCATTTATACCTATTGCCAAGTTCCGAGAACCAATTGGTACCACAAAACCACAATCCCCTCCATTTAGTCATAGTGGGTCAGTGTCCCTGTTTGCCAGGCCTAGTAAGAAGAAACAACGGATAAGAACAGGCAGTTGCTCACCAACCTTATGGTGCTAGTCTTAGAAGAAATTGAATTCAAAAAGGCCTTGGGAGGTTGTTGGATCCTCCAGCCTAGACTGGAAGCAATCCTTTCTCCACAGCAGCTCTGTCCACTCTACTGAGTCAAAATACTTGTGCTAATTTATTTTTTATTGCAGCTTAAGGTACAGTTTAACGTCAGCAGGTAATAACCTTAGCCACTTAATTGTTCAATGTACAGGAACATTCATACCATTGCATTATGAAGAGAATTCTAGCAGATAACACAGTGCCAGCCAGTACAACTGCAGCATCACAGGCCGCTATCAAGAATGTAGCTAGGATACAGTGTTTAATTTTGGAAAATTTAATAATGTGAATTGCAAGTTAAATGTGGTGTCAACAATTTCTTGTGACCTCCACTAGCAGCTATTTTGACTTGACTGCAATATAATGAGATGGTCCTAATACTGCATTTATTTTTTAAAAAACCATACAAGTGCTTCAGTGGGTCTTAAAAAAAAATAAAAAAATAAATATAAACAAACAAAGACCTGTCATCTTGGCTGTACTGTTTATTCAGGACCCAAGACACATACCCCTGGGATATTTTTCCCAATTAAAAAAAATAAAATAATCAAGCTTTCACCATTGACAAAGGTATCATTAAGTCACTCATATTTTTAAATGCTTTACTGCCACATAACTCTAAAGGGTTATTACTTTCATACATATAATGTGCAATTACTCAAGGAGAGCCCCAGTGAGCATTAATGAGCTTCAAAGGATTATACTTCATAACAGAATAAGGTCATTCTATGACGTGCTCCTTTCACCTTTCCATAATTTGGCATGTGTGTGTTCACTACTACTCACAAGGCATCAAAAAAGCCATAGATCTCATAAGCCTCCATTCCTACCTCTTTGGCTCTAATCATCGTACCAACCAGCACAAAGATGGTAGATAACAGAGTATACTGCTTTGCAAAGAGAGACTTTTTATTACATGTTTTCAGAATATAATTTACTAAAAGGAAAAAAAGCATACACAGAGCTAGACAGAACTTGCATGCCTGTACGCACACTATGTTTAATAACAACAAAATTACATTCACTTTCCTAAGTCACTGTAAGCACCTAAGAAACCTAACCAACCAGCCTGGATTAAATTCCATCAGAAGTCTGAGCCAGTCAGACCTAAATCTTATATACAGCTCTGGACATACCACACATAAAAACTACAGATCAAAGAGATTTATTCCATTTAACATTCCACTGTCATTGTCTTTAAAAAAAACACTCCTGACAGAAAAATCACTAAATTCAAGTAACAGCTTTTAATAGTCTCCTCTGAAATAAAAGAAAAAAAAAATCAAGCAGAGGGAGGAACATAATGTTAGAGAAGAAAGAAATTAATTACTGAGACTTGCCAGAATTTAGGTACATCCAAAATAGAAGATATTTACATATGAATAAAAAGATAAACGAGACTTTCAGTGTCTTGTCTCCTCAACACAATCACAACTGAAAAAAAATATCCCTATATGTTTTCCTCATGCCACAGAACTTGGAAATAACGTTTGGAGAAACAGTTGGGGGAAAAAAGTGAGCATCAGTGTGCTCCAAAAATTATTATCTTCTGCTGTCCCCTAGTGGCACTGTAACTTGTTTCACAAAATTGATCAAAGAGTACTTTAAACTGTAGGCCTCAGGGGTTACAGAATAGAAGACATCCATAGAAATTAAAAGCCGGAAGAAATTAGTTTTGTGGGCAATTGCTACAAGAAGCTTTTATTTAGAATTTTTCAAACTAAAACCCACAGGAAAACACTGTGATCTAGTATTTTAAATCCCAGACTTTTCGAAGAGACTGTGTGGCAAAAATACAGTCAAAAATATTTATGTCACCACCTATGATATTGTCAGCGTTTTACTGAACCAGTCAAGACTTTATATACTTTAAAAGCAGCAGGGAGAAACAGTTTCCAGTCATTCCAATTCCAGCACATCTTTTAAGTTTATGAAAAAAAAAAAAAAAAACCCCACATCACTCAATATATGTCAATTCTACTACAAAGTAAAAGCATTACTGGACAACAGCCAGACTTTCTTGATCTTACTTTATCATAAATTGAAAATGCAGGAGTTGCAATTTATGTTCTTCAACAGGATAAAACACAAGTGAAATGCTACTTAGGGAACAGAGTGGTCTTCTCCACTTAAAAATAAAACATTATCAAGCTTTGCACAGCTGTAAAACAGATCTGGAAACACATCCATGATTGTTAGTCAAAGGTTTTTCGGCTCCATCCCCAACATAATGTCTCTCCTGACTTTTATATTTAGCTTTGTATCACAAAATAATTTGATTTCAAAAGTATTTCACACCCCAATTTTAATTACAGTTTAACACAGCCTCTTAATTAGCTGAGATATTTAATTTCGCTTTCATTCTATGCAATTATAACCCGTGAAAATTTGTAATTATCTCTAACCTCATTAAGGAAGACTACTAAACTGCAGTTGCGTCCCTTTTTATCAAGTTTCCTGAAGAAATACAAGCTTCTTATACTGACTGCAGCTACTGAAATCAAGTGAAGCTTCCTACTCAACACTCAGATTTCACTGAGAAGTACACTCCCAATTATCCACATCTAAAAGGGCATTAGCATATCTATTTAGTGCAGAGTATCTACTTAAAATTACTAGACATCTCCTTTGTTTTATTTTCAAATATTTATTTCATGCCATTAAGTTTCCTAAACGAGTTTCCTTCCTCTTTCCACGACTGCCTTACTTAAAGAATGGAGAGAGTCTGTATGCTGCTTCAAAATGAATACACAGTATGAGTAAGACCTGCCCTGACCTTTGTATCAGACCAAGAAGCAGAAAATACCCATGAAGCTTTTCCTACAAACGGAATTTGTTGCACAATCACTCACCATCCTGCCAGCTCAAAGAACTTGCTCAGGTGCACTCCCAATTTCTATAAGGTCTGGCTACTGAAAAATTCATGTAAAAGGAAATATAAACTACAGCCCAGTGAGGCATCCAGCACAGGCCACGGCCCATGAGACAGAATTTCCACCCCAATTTTCTGTCTAAATCTGTCCCTTGAGCAAATCACTGAGGGTTCTATTTAAGAGGCCACTGAAGACAGACCCTTAGGGTTGCCAGGCTAACACTGTTCTCAGAGTGACATTTGAATAAAAGCATTATGAAAAAGGGAAGATAGTTGTCTTTGTAGCTCTTTAGAGCTGTTTCCCTGTGCTAAACCTACTTACAATCACTCTTCTCAGTTCCTAATGAGAATTGGGAAAAGGCCTGAGGATTACAACTCGAGAGGTGCTTTAACTCAGTGATGTGGCTCAGGAAAAGCTCAACAAATCTCCTCCAAACTGCCAAATCAAACGGTGCCAAATTTATTGTTTGCTTTCTATTATGACAATATGCCATAAAGACAAAATTACAAGCCTTCTGTGGAAGCCACACAGGATTAAAAATAAAGAAGAAAAAAATACCACAGAATTTTAACTAAGCCTATATGCTTTTGTCTCAACTGGGACGCATATGATTACATCTAAATTTCAGTTTAGTAAAATAGCTATATGTTTTATCTAATTATATATAACATTCACTGATTTTGTTCATTGATAGATTTTTTTCAAAAGCACTTAAAAATTTATTGTTCCCTTCAACTATAGCAGGTAGATCAGAAAACAGAGAGTACAGGATAGAATAGGGCAGAAATGTTACCAAGAACAATGAAACACAGAACTTCCACATTTTGAAAGAGAGTTGGAAGTACATTCTTGTGGTATGGCCACCAAAATTCATAGGAACACAGACCTCAGATTCCTGTAATGTGGAAATCCTACTGTAAGCAACTGCTCTGTCATTAGATTTGACAACTGCCCATATTGCAAACCCTACTACAAACAAATCAAATTATAAACAAGACATAATGCCAGGTCTTGCATTTCATCCTTCAGATAATTCCATAAAGCTTTTGATCTACTGAATTATATGCAGTAACAGCTCCTCTTTCTCTTAAAAATCTATTTCAGAGATCAAGGACCTGGTTTTCAACAGTGTAGCTGGGTAACTCCCTTCCATCATAAAGACTTAGTCACAAATATTTTAACTAAAGCTATGCCTAAGAAAGTAATTCTACAAAAGACTTAGAAAATTAAAAATTTAACCTGTAATTAACATAATTTGATTTCTTCCTGCCCAAATTAAAATAAGGAAGAAATATTTGCATTCTTTTGAAGAGTCTTCAATGACACTAAGGAATCAGATCCACAGTCTAAAATCTTACTTAACTATAGATGTCAGTGACAAAACAAGCTTTTCCACCCACCAATATGCTCAACTCAGCCTTTGAGGTAATAGTGCCACGTACAAAAGGTTTTCTGTTTCCTCACTATTAATTTTCCCTGATCAGATGAAACAACCAGAATAACTTTAGTCTGCTGTAGCAAGTCTCTGAAGCTAAGAAATTACTAGGTTAAATCATCACTCTTAACTAATCAGAAGCATCTGTTAGCGATAACAGCCTTTTTCTTTCCTTCCAATTTTTATCTTGATTTTTTCAAGGAGTCTTAATTATCTCTCCCTACAGTGATATAGTTTTAAACATTAAAATACTAATGAAAAGTAAAAACAAACCTGGCTGTTCTTCCCACTCTGTGGATGTATGTGTTTGCATCTTCTGGACAATCAAACTGAATGACCCAATTCACTGCTGGAAAATCTGTGAAAAGAAAAAAATATGTCAATATTTAAGCTCAATGTACTCAAAATCCTCCTATTCTAGAGCAACATATTATTTTGAAGCATTAATTCCTGTAAGAACCATTATTTGGACCCATTTATGGTCATTGTGTGCAATCTCTGAAATAAAAATAAAATCAATTGCATGTATTAGCATACATAAACAATCATTCTCTTCAACAAAGAAAGTTAAAATTAATTGTGTCTTCATTTCCTACACTATGACAGTGCAATGAATGGAACATAATTTCACACTTCACAAGAACAGACATGCTTTGTGTCACACAGATGATAAAACACCACTATGTTTAACAAGTAAATAACAATATCCGACCCACTTTCCATTCACACTATTAATATCCTACACCACTGGGGTTTCAAGTTAGCTGTGACAGGAGAGCACTTCAGCTGTCACATACAGAAAATACCAAAGTCCCCCTCAAAGACTGGGGGGTGGGGGTGACTAAGTCTGACAAAAGTTAACATTGACTGTGAATGATATTATTAATGAGAATTTTCTAATTGCTGTACTTCACTCAGCAGCAGCATGTTTTGCACTAAGTTTATGTTACTTTCTGACCAAGTATGTAGCTACGTTGTATTCCACATTTATCCCCACACTCTAAAACAAACCATTCCCAAATAAGATCCTCACTGGCGAGATTTCAGCAGTACAGAAGGTATTATAAACAGTTTTCATTTCTGCCTTCAGTTTTCAGAGCACCTTCCTTCCTTTTGTAGTATAATGACAAAACCTCACATTTGGGACAATGGAGTCTGCTATATGTAAGAATGAGTGAACTTCTGAAAAGTCTTGTGTCATACCTAAATGCCTCCAATCACTAAGAAAAAAACACAAGTCCAAATAAGTAAATCATAATTCAGCAGGTAACGCCCAGAGGTAGGAAACTCTTGGCTCAAAATAGATCCTATAAAAATTCATGCTTTTACTCTCATCTACTTTTTTATCTCTAACAGTACGGTCCTATAAAGCCATTCATACTTCAGACATTAAATTTTCTTCTGGTTTTCATTTCTACATACTGGTAGGTTAGTAATTTTTCATATCCTTTGGAATAACCCACAGGATACAGGCATATCAGAAATACTTAAAACTGATAAAATCTCACCTTACAGCACATAGTAAGCACATAGTTAACTATTTCCATACAATATAAGTTTTTCTCTGACAAAAAGAAAAATAAGCACAGATGAAGTGGGCCTCTTCAGTAAACAGAACTCTAAAAAGCATCTGTCTTTTGAGATACGCTAATGAGCTCCTAAGCAACCTACAGCTTCATTTTTCACAAATTAAGCTGGTCTTCAGAGCATGAAGTCTGACACAGCCTCAACAGGGTTAGGTCATCGCTTCTGCAGGTACATACCCAGGCCACGAGCTGCAATATCTGTAGCAAAAAGTACCGCTGCCTTTTTCCGAACAAAGCAAGTGTAGACTTCCATTCTCTTCATCTGCTGCTGCTTGCCATGGAGTGCCAGTACAGGAAGACCAGGCTGAAGCTTACAGAAAACTCTGAATAGATACTGGACCTATCCAAGAAATCAGGGGGAGAAGTTATCAAGCAGTGTTCAACTTGTGAAGATCATATACAGGATATAACAACTGACTTAGTACATCAAATTAAATAAACTTTTCTCCACATCATAGACATGAGATGCTATTATGAGACTTTTTCAACACATCCAGGTACTAAAGAAGAGAAAAGAAGAAACCAACTGTGGCAGAAGATTAGTATATCTATTGATGACATTTCCTAAAAGAAACCAGAGTAGGTAACAGCAAGAACTACCTGGAACATGACTAGTTAGGCTGTATGCAAAGGACCAAAGTACTGGAAGTCCATCAGAAGCACTGTTTTTAGACAATACTGGAGAGGTGTTGTGTTCTGTACTTGAACCTCAAAGCAGTCTACACTCTCATTTTACTATTTCAAGCTTCAACAGCTTCTCTTACAAAATCAGCCTGTTCATTCTTACATACACTACCTATGATACAGCATTATTTTAGAGCAGGGAGCATCTATTTTTTGTAAGAAAATAGTTACAGAAACAGTGTATATTGCAGAAACAGCTGCAGCTCAGAGAACTGTTGTACAGCTAAGTCTACCACTTCACCGTACTCTCCAGATAACTGCAGAAAACCAAAAATATTGTAACCTCTTATACAAGTGGAAGACTTGCAATGAATATTTACTAGGCCATTCTATATTGTAAGATATTTGATACATGTAGTAGTTACAGGAACAAATACCTGTGCCACACACACACATACATAACTTCACAGAATGGTCCCATGACATTTTTACCAATTGAAGGATTACTTCCTATATAAAAAAAAAAAAAACCCTTTCCTATACTATTTCACAATCATAATTTCTGAAATAGGCACTTTAAAGACTGTAAAGAAAGCAATAATTTGTAAGCTAACTACAAAACGTGCCATGAGACAAAACCAAAATAGCTGGCCCTTACTGACACAAACTTTTAGCATTCATTTTCAACAGCAGAGTAAAAAATGGTTGAATACACTGAGGTCTCCACAACTTTCCTGCATTGAGCCTGGGTCGCCAAACATCCCAAAAGCCAGGCCCTGGAGTAGGTGTTGATTTTTCCCTCTAATTTCCTGTTGCAAACTGCTCCACAAGCTCACCTCTCTGGTGCCTTAACACTGACATTAATAACTTTATTTTATTAGTTTTAAAATGACATAGGAAGAGGAGGAGGAAAAAGCCATACCTCTTTACAGCTTGCAAAAAACACAATGCTCTTCTTTTTCAAATGAGTTCTCAGGAAAGAGTATAACATGTTTACTTTCTGCTGAAGTTCACAGACAACATAGTTCTGATCCAAAGTTGCTGGGGTACTAAAAAAAAGAAAAACAAAACCTAAGCAAAACTACACCAAAAAAAAGTATATCTAAATGCATCTACAGAGATGCTTGACCTTACTTTTAAGTCAAGAGTGTCTTATAGCTACTCAGAAAAAGGAGAAAAGGAAAGGAGTCAGATTGGAAAGTTCCCCCATTTTGAGGAGTAAGTCTTAGCAGCTCCACTTGAAAGCTACTCTTGAAAGATGAATCAATTTTGTTACTAAAAGCCAGAGAGGAGGCAGAGATGACTTTTGACATCACTTCTAAATATATTTACTACTAGCAAGGCAAACTCTTTCCACATCTAAGCACTGACATTCTAATTGCCTTGACTTAAAATGCAATTTTGTCTATTAGTCACATTAAAGCATCATTTGTGCTTAAAGCAATGTCAAAGCAGAGTCTAATCATGCACAAAAAGAGCCTTGATGTACTTCTACCGATTATGCTGACTTGCAAGGTAACTTTCTAAAGCTCTGAATTGTCGTCTTAACTCACATTTCTGTTCTTAATAAAACAACAAAAAGTTCTTTGTCAAATTTGCCCCTGAAACACATCTAAATGCTCATCTCTTACAGTTCCTCTGCTTCACCGTAAACAGACCAGGGGGGATTCAAAATTACTCTTCTAAAGGGGGTCACTTGTGAGGATGAAATTACAAGAGACTCCTCCAGCATTTATTCTGCTATTCAATTTCAATTATGCCATAGCACTTTTCATTTTGTAAGTCTTTCAGGGGAAATTGCTTTCAAAAGGCAGCAACCCATTACTACGAAGGCAGTAAATTCTAAAACAAATTAATACTTTCCCATTTTCTGATTCAGTTTGTTACCTAATTGCATTCTCCCAAATATTTCAAAAAATTAAATGTACTTTAAAATAGACTTCACAAAACACATGAGATCTGTGAAACAGATTTCTAGTCAGTCCTCAAAATGAAGAGGACACATTAGGTTTATACATCCTCTTCTGCTAGAAAGATATTAACCAGAGATTTTTTTTCTGGCAATCATGCTCATTTAAGATGCCTTTGACAGTACTACTGACTCAAAAAAAGGTATTTGCAGTACTACTGATTAAAACAAGGTATTTGCAATACAATACAATACAGAGACAACCAAATAAAATAGCTAAATCTTCCTCAAGATTCAACGTGATTCTACTGTGCGTTTTCCTGATGTTTTCTTGTTTGCTCTTGGGAAAGCCATTTTTATCACTACGCTTCACCTTCCTCCTTCATCTTACATATGGAAATATATGCATATTTCATCGACAAGCAGAAAAAGAATCATCCATGTTCATAAGCAATTTGACACTCAGATGATCAAGCCCACAGAAATGCAAAATAAATAGCATTCTTCATTTAGATCTCACAAGAAAATAATGTGCCAAAAAACAACGTGTATATTTTCTCATTTAGTGACACATTAGATTTTTTGAGCGTGGCAGATCCCATTCTTCACTTCTAGCAAGGGCCTCCCACCCTGTCCAAATTGCATGGCACAACAAATTTATTTTGTGCACACAGGGCTAAAGTCCTAAACATGCACAGACCATGTAGCACATCAGGAAGCCACAAGACTTACTGCACATGGACTACCCCCACATGCTTTCTTTTGGACACCTAATACTGAACACGGAAACAAGACTGCCACTCTACACTTTCCCAACTGCACAGCATTTCCTTGGAAATCCACCTTTATGAGCGGCACACAGACAAACTGCATTTGTGCAACAGACATGGCGGGTCTGCACAGCAAGGAGGCACACGCAGGAGGCAAGGAAGCCAAACAACAAAAAAAGGAGCAATTCAGAACTGAATGCTGCTAGACCCAGGATACTACTCCTTTCAGGCTATAATCCACTCTGGGGCTTCCTCACAAGGAAAAAAATTTCCAGTTTGAGAAGCTGCCTGAGGGCACACAAGACAAGCAGAGGTTCAGCCTCCCTGTAACTAGTTCCTACTCTTATCTGGTAATTTCTTGCTTTCAGGGAGGCAAGCAGCAGGATTAGACACTGCAGGAAGGAGAAGATGCACAACACAACTCCTGATTCAGGAAACTGACAATCAGAGAAGCAGTTAAGTAGCACACCATCAGTTTAAGTCCCCAATGAAAAAAAAAACCACCAACATACCTGAATTTGGCCTTCTCATGAACCCAAACATATTCTGGATCTTTCAGACTCAGCCGTGCAAGATCTTTCACTGATTTTGTTTGTGTTGCAGAAAAAAGCAAGGTCTGGCGTTTCTTAGGTAGATTTTCTATGATTGCATTCATTGTTTCAGCAAACCCCATATCTAGAATCCTATCAGCTTCATCAAGAACTGGATTGAGGGATAAAATTGAGAAAATCTGCTTTTAGATTTCATTATTAAAAAAAAACCCCTACATTAAATCCATATAGTACAAAATTCCATCCATACTTAAACTGCAGAGATTAACTTAATTACTGCGTATGACAGGATTTAGATATCATTTCATAAAATACGGTTTTAAAAGAAACTGCAACAGAAATCATATCATTTACCATAATCGATGCACTACAGGCCTCAGTTTCACACACTGAAGCAAAAAGTTCAGCATTTCAAGTAAACATTTCAGCAATTTGCAGACTTCCTGTTCTTATAATGAAATAAAAGCACAGAACAAAAAACAGTGCTGTACTATTTACGACAGCAAAACAAACTCTCACTTACCTAAGCTAAATTTACCATTGAAATACAGGGTATAAACCAAGTAGCACAGAGACAAAGCTTTAGGAAAGAGCCTACATTTAATGCAATTTTTGTCTAACTGCCATGAATTGTACTAAGTGTAGCAAGCAAAATTTCACATTTTATCAGCTTCATTAGCTTCTTAATTGCTTCTAAGTTCCTCAAGTATGCTGAAGATTATGCAGTTCTTAGTGGCAGGCAAACGTTTTTATTACACTGAAAATTTTTGTTCAGGTTGGAAGGATGAAAAACAACATTAACAATGCTAACAAAACAATAAAAGAGCAGAAATCTCTCTTAAAATACAAAGAAAAATGTTTTCTAGAATTGGTTCAAAATACACACGTGGCAATGAATATTCATTATAATTAGTTAATTATCATGGCAGGAAAAACACAAGAGCTACAGTCAGAAGGGAAAGTCCAGCGCTAGCCACGACAGATGTAAAGGATTATAGGGGACACTGCATTTGGGTTTGGGTTCCTTACTAACTCCCCTACTTTTTCTTCTCATCCTAAGGAAGGCATGTTCAGCAACTGCTTCAGAGAAAATACACACAAGAAAGGGGCTTCGCTGTTTTCTAATTCACTTTGGACATGTGTGAGTTTAAATGCCATTTCATCCAAGTACAACAAGGAAAACTTTTTACCCAAGGAAGTGCTCCACACAACTATGAACTATTACAATATATTCCTAAGTACTTTCAAGTACTTAAAAAACTTACTCAACATTTGCAGATCAGATGCATAGAAATATGAAGTTTCATCCATGTGTTGTAGAAGCCTTCCTGGAGTGCAAATTAGCATATTTATGTGGTGGATTCTTTCAGACTCTTCTTTGAGATCCTGAAAAGGAGTTAAACCAGCTTAGCCACAGTTGTTCATACTAGAAGCCCAGTACCAGATACGGTCAAGACAATTTAACCTATTGATAATTTTGAGAAAGACTAGTTAAGGAGCAGCCTTTCCTCTTTCCACAGATATGTCACCATTCCTTCAGCATGCTCACACCTGTGGCCTGAGCAAAATGTATTTCAGAATAATCTAACAGGACAGTCCTGGAAGGCTTGGCAGGAAGGTCTATTTAGTCATGGAACCTGGGAAGATTGCAATTATGTAAAAGCTTGAAAAGACAGAGTACACACAGGAAAATCAGTGGGTCTGATTTTAATGGGAACTAGTACGTTCCCATTAACTATTCTTGTCCCTGGCTTTTTGATCCCAAGCTTTTCTTCCTAAACTAGTACTTAATACAGCACTCAATTATGCTTCCATGCAGCAAACTCCAAGAAAGGACATACCTTTCCTCCAATGATAAGGCCAGCTGAGAATTCATGATTCTTTCCTACTTTACGCAGAACCTTGAAGGTTTGATATGCCAGTTCCCGAGTCGGCGATATTATCAAAACCCCCAGTCCATCAGCTGAAGTCCACTGTTGGCGATACAGGAGTTCCAAAGCCTGAAAACAATTGCCATATTAACGTTATAAAAATCTCAGAAGGAAAATGTGTAACAACAAGTTAGTAAAAAAACATGTCATTAAAAAAAAGACAAAGCTACATTAATTAATGACATGAAGAAACATCAGTGTACACTTCACACAGTGTGATTATAGATAAATTCTAACTAATGGTAATAACACTTGCTGTAGCAAAGTTCTCCAGCACCAACCTATGACTGACAGTAATGGGTGGTAAATCATAAACACTTTACTGCACAATTAATCCTACCCTGCTAAATTCAGAAAATTAGGCCTTAATCATTTACAAGATAATTGAAATCAGTGCAGAAAAACATGAGAAATTTCCCCGCTCACAAAGTTCTGTGGGAACCAGAAAGAGCAACTGCCAAGAACATTAATTATTGAAGCTTTAACTGTAGCTATAGGCTTGAAGCAGTACTATTCACATTATATACACAGTGTTCCAATTAAAGTTACAGCCCAACCAGGATTACTCCTCTTGTGAATTCACAGTGCAGAAACAGTCTCAGTCAGCTAATCCTAACACATTTACAAGTATGAATATCTGAATCCTTCTGAAACACAGAGCTGTTAAGCAGCCTTGTACAATTAATTTTCTTCCACTTTCCATCTCTTCAGCTCTTCTCCTAGCACTCTCCTTCTCTAAAATTTTTTTAATTAAGGTTTGTAAACAAAGTACTTCTTCTCTTAGATTAACTAACTGAGCAATCTCACTTTTGTTTCTCAAATTGACAAGATTATCTTTTGAAGCCACCTACATGTTTTTATTCTTCACCAATAAAAAAATATTCTTTAAAAAAACAGCATAAAGAATCAATCTCAACCAGAGAGGGTGTTCAAAGCACTTACTACTGTTCCCACAGTCAGTGATAAAACAGACTCCAAAGAAATCTCTGCTTACAAAAATGTAAGTAATGTTTAGAACAAAGTAACTACATAATCAAAACGTTTATTTTTCCCTTCATCTAATCATAACAGGGGTTTTGTCCACTTTTAGCACACATCTCAATTCTACTTTCAACTTGAAGAAAAGCAGATCATGATGTTTTGAGTAAAACTGTCAAACACATATATCCATAAGGGTTTTCACCCAGTTTTTCCACTTGCACCCAGAAGCAATTTTCAAGGAGTTCACAAAAAGCAACAAGGAAATCGAAGTACACAATCACTAAGGTTAAGTTTGCTATATAAAGTCCAAGTTCTAACATTTTAAAGGAGTGGAAACTACTCATCTGAAAAAAAGTCTAAGGAACTGAAGAAAATCCATCATTCTACTTCATACACTTAGTTCTCAAATTTTAAAAGAATTGGACAACTAGAGTTGCACCAGGAAACATTCCTGAGAGAAAAACAAAGCATTTCCTAAATCACAAAGGATCTACTAATGTAAAAATTAAAACAAAACTTCTAAGTCTCGGAATATTCCTAGTGCCAAAAGTACACTTCTTTCAGAACTTGAAGCAGCTTTCTTAAATTAGTATCTTGACTTTCTAAAAACACTTAGATCAGCTGAATTGCAACTTTTCTCTCAGGATCTGTTAACCTAAGCTGTTTGACAGCAATACTTCATGGATAACTTGGTTTGGGTACAAATGGAAGGATGTAAACTACTTACCGGAACAATGAAAGCCAAGGTTTTGCCTGATCCAGTCTTTGCAGCTCCAAGTACATCTTTACCTTGTAAAGCCAAACCTATGGTTTGCCTCTGTATCTCTGTTACCACGCGATACTGAGCTTCCTGCAATCCTAGTATTTGCAGTGTGGGTAGAGAAGAGAGAGTATGGGAGGGGAAGAGAAACAAAAAAAAAAAAATCCTTTATTTTACTCTGGCTCAAGACTGTATTCCTCTGTTTAGAAAACACTGTACAGGGCAATACTTATCTTAATTGAAATATTTATCTTAGTTTAAATAAATTTAAAAAACAGTCAGATGCAGATAAATAATACATTTGTTTTTACTTATACTATTTTTCAAAGAAAACTTCCATACTCACCTTTTAGGGTTTTTTTTGACAGTGGAAAATCTGAAAATCTTTGGATTTCACTTGCATTTATCTGAAACAAAATAATCTTAATCAGTGCTTACAATCTATCCATAATAGAGAAATTAAATAGCATTCTTTCAGTTGGTGTTAACATAAATATGTCATTGTTCAGTATGACCCGATCCAAGTTAGCTAGTCAGGCAATCTACACTAGTTTGACCTAAGCCAAACAAGTGTTCTACCATAAGCTGCTCAGTGAGTAATAAGATACACTTGAATAAGTCAGGCTAACAGCACAATTTCAAGCTCAGATCATCAATTTAGACTGAAGAGAACCTCAGGAGGTCTCTGGTCTCAACCTTACTAGTGCTCAGCCATCCTTCTGCCATCTCTATTTTCAGACCCCCAAAAACAATGAGGATGAAGTGTATTTCAGTTGCTGTATGAGACTGGACATGACTAAAGCAGATAAGTGTTCTGCAGGGCAAAGGCCTTGTAAACAAACGCTTCAAGAAAAGCTACAGATAACAAACATATCTCTCCACCGTTCCATTTTCTCATTTTGACTCTACAGTGCTAGTGTCCAGAATTTTTTGCATATATTTATCATTAGGTTATGTGATTAAAGATTAACGGCTGTGAACTCAAAGACTCGAAGCCAGGGAAGGTGGCCCACTACCATGACAGTACATGGATTTACACCACCCTGACTCAGGTGCTCCCAGGGACCATTGGAGGAGAGTGTTCCACTCAGGGTTCCAGGGTGAACCCCACCAAGGCATTAGTGGGGCTGCCCCGTCCCCAGAAGGCCCTGCAGCATAGCAGGGATTAGTGCCTGCAGGGGTTGAGCAGAGGAAAGCATTTGAGAACACTGAACAACCTCTTAGGAGGTGTTTTAAGGGAGCTGTAGAAATGTACAAGACTTGTTATGGAATGCTTAAGGTCTGGATAAAAGGCAGGGAAAGGGAAAGATGAAGGGGGACTGGGAAGGAATCCACATGAGAAAATAGGGGGAAAAGGGCATAAAAAGGAAGAGTTCACCTATGTCCCGAAGGTCACTAGATTCATCAACCTCTAACACTTTGTGTACTCCATTTTTTAGAGCTGTTCTACAAGGTTAAAAAAAATACTAAAAAAGTAGTTAATTGTGCTGACACCTACTAATTTACTTCTCTGTATGCACCCATACTTGAAAGCTGTTAATTACACACACACACACAACCCCCAACAGCATGTGTTTGAGTCCATGAGTTGCTCAGTGATTTAAAAAGATGTTGGGATGTCAAGCAGAGATCTCGAGAAAAACACTACACTTGCAAGTCTGTTCTAGCAGTTAGGTGATAATCAAAAGATATGAACAGCTTCAACTGGCAAATTTCACAACTAATAGTAGCAGGGCAGAAAAAAAGCACAGAACTCAAGAAAAGGAAAAAAAAAAAGATATTACTGAGTCTATAAAGCCCAAGTTGAAGAAGAGTAACGTAGACTACACAGCTTTGAATGCATACTGACTAGAATCCATAAACTGAGATTTCCAAATGTCAAACTCAGAGCTTACACAAGTCGTGCATTTCTAACAGCTATCATTTTGTGCCAACAGACTGCTGAACAGAAATGTCCCAACACAGGGACCAAGCAAAATGGTCCTCAGACCTTCTTGACATCCTGTGGTAACAATTCCAAAGAAGGCCTTGGATGAAGAGCTACAGAGCTGTCCGATCAGTTTTATATCTACTTGAAGCACCAAGCCTTCCACAGGCTCTGCCTAGTACAGAAAACGGAGGGGTTATAGCTGTTTAAAGCATCTAAATCACAACACTACTCTTTCCAGCCTCTCTCCAGTAAAATCAAGACAAGTAATTCGTTAGTTTAACCCTTATAATAAAAGATAAAAAATAGACAAAAGGTAGTAACACCTTTCATTATGGCTTTTGACACATTTCAAGACCCAGATCTTGCAAGGTAGATTTCAAGCTTTCACTGTGTCCTAGCAGAGCAATTCAACTTTTGCCAAACGCAACTTGGAAGAACTCCTATCAGAAATCACTACTAAAAAAAGGCTTTTTTTGACTTGTACAAATTGGAATTTTTGAAAGTATTTCCAAATTCAGTTGATGATTTTGAAGATACTATATATCACATGCAATATTGGGCTAATTCCCAGTTTTATAATTTTGCATGCTAAATAATCACAATTCAGTGACGTATACAGCTTTGGTTTAATTTCAAACAGGAGACTGGGAGTAGGAGAACAGAATGCCTACAGGAGGTAAAAGTATCTTACCAACATCGAAAAAGAAATGCAATCAATTACGTGCAACTAAAGGGATGGATTTTAATAGGTTTGTAGTATATCAAATGGGCTATTGCAGCAATGTGAAATTGTTCTAAATAATTTAAGGCTGCGTAAAGTATTACAGTAGTCAACTTCTTGTCTAGAAAGTTGATGACCTAGTAAGAACAGATGTATTAATCAAAAAGGACAAATATTGTTCTGCTCCTCCACCTTAAACTTCTCTAAATCAATTTTAAAATCATTACATGCATAAGTCTAGCTCCTTTGAAGATGTCCAAAGAAAAAAGTGAGAACAGTATTAAAAGAGCACAGAATGTTAGGAGAGGCTATGTCACAAAGCTTCGTGTATTACTTCTCTGCCCTGAATGAACTTTTTTACCACCCTGAGAAATAATCCGTAATTCAAAACAGTAATATGACCATCTTTGTAAGCACACCATTTGCTTTCAAACAGTAAAGCAAGTGAAGCTTAAGAACACTAACTTGCTGACTCCCAGCCGAAGGAGCTAACGTGACCTCTTCATGGTAACATACCGTGTTTCTTCTGCACCTCTTGTCATTACTTTCTGCTCAATCACATTGCGACCACCAAAAGGCGATTACCACCAGACTGCCGTGTCCGTCCCCCGCAGCAGCTACAAACCCAGCCAGAGCTGGCAGGAGGCAGAGCAGCACCACGGGCAGGGCGCGTCTAACACGCTGCCCACAATTACAGTACTTTCTGCACATCAGTACGTTTCCAAAGCCGACTATCTCCCACGGCAATTCACGGGAATCTGGGTGACGAGATCAAGGCCACTGACTTCAGCTCTAGGATTCAAATACCTGTATTTCGTGACTTGAGGTTAAACAACACACTCTTCCAGTGCACCGGTCGCCTTTCGGGCATCGTCTATGGAGACAAACTCACCTCCGACACGGAGACACCCCGCTGCCCGGTCAAGAGGGCCACACCAGCTGCCCCAGCCCGCCCGTCCTCCCGGCTGCACTCCCAGCCACCCCTCCAGAACGCCGGGACTGCGCCTGCTGCCCCCTCCTCCTCTGCCGGCGGAGAAGGGGAAACCATGGAGCATCACCGCTGCCCCGTGGAGCTGCAAGCTCCCTGCCTGCCTGCCCCCCTGACACAGGGCAGGGTCACCCGACACACCGACACCCAGAGGGGCAGGCCTGCACCCCGCCCGGGCCCTCCGCCCCGTACCAGGACCCACACAGGCACCAGCCCCTCTCTCGGCAGCCCTACCCCCAGACACGCCACACGAGGAGAGGGGCCGCCTTCCCGCTGCCCTGCCGCCCCGCCCTGCACAGGCCGTACCTCGGGGTAGCGCTGCACNTCGGCTCGGCTCGGTTCGGCTCGGCTCAGCTCGGCGGGGCCGCCCGTGTGAGGGTGGGAAGGCTCCTCAAGAGCTGTGGGGGAGAAATCGCCGTTCCTGTAATGCAACCCCACGAGTGGCTGGTTACTCTCACTCTTTTTTATAAGAGATCATGACTAGTGGAATGGCTTGGGTGGGAAGGGACCTTAAAGATCAGCCCGTCCCAATGCCCCTGCCATGGGCAGGGACACCTTTCCACTAGACCAGACTTTTCCGAGCCCCATCCAGCCTGGCCTTGAGCACTTCCAGGGATGGGGCATCCACAGCTTCTCCAGGCAACCTGTGCCAGTGTCTCACCACCCTCACAGTAAAGAATTTCTTACTAATACATAATCTACACCTCCTCCAACTTAAAACCATTCCCCTTTGCCCTGACATTACATGCCCTTGTAAATGGTCTCTCTCAATCTTTCTTGTAGGTTCCCTTCAGGTACTGGAAGGCCACAAGTAGGTCACCCCTAAGCTGCCTCTTTTCCAGGCTGAACAGCCCCAACCCTCTCAGCCTTTACTTGTAGAAGATGCTTCATCCCTCTAATCATCTTGGTGTCCTTCCTCTGGAAAGGTTGATATCCTTCCTGTGCTGGGCACCGCAGAGCTGGATGCAGCACTCCAGGTGGGGTCTCACCCCAGAGAAGAGGGGCAGTATCCCCTCCCTTGCCCTGCTGGCCACACTGCTTTTGATGCAGTCCAAGGCACAACTGGCTTTCTGGGCTGCAAGTACACATTGCTGGGTCATGTCCAGCCTCTCATCCACCAGCACCCCCAAGTCCTTCTCACCAGGGCTGCTCTCAATCCTTCTTCTCCCAACCTGTGTTGGTACTGTGGGTTATCCCCAGTCTGGTGCAGCACCTTGCACTTGGTCTCGTTAAACCTTGGGAGACTCCCATGGGCCCATTTCTTGAGCTTGTCGAGGTCCCACTGGTTGGCATCCCATCCTTCAGGAGTGTCAACAGCACCACTCAGCTTGATGTCATAAGCCCCGTTTAAGGTACAGGAAGGCTGTCTGCCTGGAGCCTTCTCTTCCAGACTGAACAACCCCAGCTGTCGCAACCTGTCTTCGTAGGAGAGGTGCTCTGTCTGATCATCTTTATGGCCTCCTCTGAACTCTTTACAGCAGGTTCATGTCTGTCTTGTACTGAGGACCCCAGAGCTGGATGGAGTACTCTGGAGCTGGGATCAGGAGGAGGAGTTCTGTGGCGAGTCTGTTAATGCTTTATCTGCTAATTCATTACAGGGAAAAACTGACAAATTTGGAAAAGCCAAAACACAGTTGAAAGACATACAGTGGACCTTGTGTTTAAGATGCTGGATGTAAGCTCTGATGTGTGCATTTGCAACACAGCTGTAGTCAAGCTTAATGGCCTTGGCTCAGAGCCTTGAACTATGCAAAGTGTTGGCAAAGTATTGCAGGGGAAACTGAAATCAAACAGAGTTGCTTTACACTGCATGGTGTAAGCCTGGTCTACAAGAGACACGTATCTCACAAAGGAACTAGATTTAATCAACCTGCAAGTTTATATTACATATCTTTACATACACTGATTCTTAACCCCTCCCTGCGGGAAGGTCTGCATCACTCTGCAGTTGCTCAGCGGTCAGAAACAATTCGCTGAGTCAGTTTTAGCACTTCATCAGCACACAGAATTAAAACCAAAAATAGGCTGTGGAATTATTGTGCCACATCAGGAAGAGAAAATTACAAACATTTATGCAATGGTATAAGAAGGAAGTAAACACGTTGATGAGGGGAACAGTGAAAGACTCCCAAAATAATTACTATCTCTGATGAGGGTTTGGAATTCCAGAAAGCCAAGGGAAAAGGGAGTGTCTCTTAATTAGCTCCACTTTTGCTGTACATATGTTGAGTGTATCACTGAAAGATGTTTTCCCTCCTTCCTGAGATTAGGAAAACCTATGATCATAGAAGTGTTTGTTTTACCTTTAAAATGCATTAAGTTCCTAATTTCAGGAAGGGCTGGAAAAATGCCCCAATGAGATCTCTCCTCCCAGGTACAGCTTTGAATTCAGTGTTTTTCTTCAGATGAAAAAGGAAGGATACTGAAGGTTTTTTTCTTGAAACAAAAATGTTTTTTTCCAGGACTACCTGATAAAAAGCTGCTTGCAGGAGTTGCTGTTCCACCCTGAACGATGTGCTTCAGCGGGGTGGCACATCTCTCCCACGGTTACAGCACACTGACTTGACATACAGAACAAAGTCCCAGTCTAACACAGTGACTGTTGCAGGGCTCAGCAGCCACTTTTAAGTGTTTTATCTGTCTGCCTGTAATAAAAAAACAAACAAGAAAAAACCCTCCTGCATAGAATTCCTATTGTTGCAGCACTGAAGTAAGTTTAATCTTTTTTGGAAGCAAATGTATAGGTAAAAGTGTTGTGTTTGAACATGCTGTCTTTGCTCACCTGGTCTGTGTTTAGCCTACAGGGCTCATCTCTCATAGCAGAACAGCAGCAGTGGTCTATGAGTCATTACAAACATAAATCCTCAATGAAAAACATAGGGAAAAATAATATCTTGCTGTCTTGTTTCTAAAACAAGTTTTTATGCTGCTGTCAGAAAAACCACTCTCAATTATGCTTATATGTTTTTGATGCTTTTTAATAATTACTTTGCTTGTTAGCCAAAAGGTCCATACACCAGGAAAGTAAAACCAGAAAGTCAAAGGCACCCTGTGCTGTGTTCCACATTAGAAGGTAAAATGCTGGAGGGAGAGCCTCTCCTCCCCATGCTGGAGGTTGGGGAGCCTGCAAGGGCCTGGGAACAGCCTTTCTATTTTCTCTGCTGTCCTCTCACCCTGAGGGGCATGCCTGAGAAATGGTCAGGGTTTATAGAAGTTTCCCTTTTATACAGGAACAAATTCTACTAGGAGATATAAGATTTATTTATAATGTGCAAGTATATTTCAGTTGTCTTGTAATAGTACTATCCCTAATACTGTGGCAAAACCAGAGATCCTTCTGAGAAAGAGAAAGAGAGAGACCTGACAAATAAATTATTCAAGCACAGTTGTTTTCTTACAGTTTGGAGAAATGAGGGGACCATGGCTATAACAATAAAAGTAACAAGGCTCTATACAAGACCACAGAGAGTAAGGCAGCAATTGTTGACTTTAAACAAGACCTATATCAGTAGCAGTCATTCTTCATAGAATTCATTTGCATGCATACTCAGTCTTTCCTACTCTTAAGCACAAAACATCTATATGTCTAAGAAGGGTTATTTGTGGTAAGGAGGACAGGGGGCACCAAGTATCAAGGTCAGGGCCCTAAGGGGACTCATAGACCTTAATGGCTCTGACCAGCCTCACCTCAGACCTCCTCCTACACCGTGGCACAGCTCCACCCTGCAGCTTCACACCCTGAGTTATGTCATATGTCATGTTGGTTTCCAGGTCAGCCACAGCCATGCCTATCCTTGGCCATAGACCCCACTGGTAGGGACTCTGAGCAGCAAACTGACTTTCTGGCTTGATGTTGGACTTGCTTTGTCACTGTGGACCTGCCCACTCATCAGTGACTACATCTGACACTGATTATGGCCACCAGATCTCATTCTGATCCTTATCCTGATCCTCATCCTAACCCTGATCAGGGAATTGATTTTTCCAGCTTGACCTTCAGCCTGCCTCATCACCACAGAGGTGTCTGATGAACTAGACTCTTGGAACCAGACACATGAGCATGCTCTGCTCCCTCACTCAGGGGCTGTTACCAGGCTTAGCTCCTGGCTCTTACACAGAAGTCAGCCTTGACAATCAAGCCCTTGTCATTTTTTCTGGGTTAATCCTGAATAGTGGCAATGGTCCCCAATCTCTGACATCCTTCATATTCTCTCTTGAGAAAATCTCAGGGCTTAGTTGAATTGTATCACACTCAATTTCAGTAACTCCTGGTCTGAGCAAATAGGTAAGTTATGATGAATAAATATTGTCAGTTATGAGCAAGAATATTGTGTGGTGTAATTGAGAGCTTGTACTTCCCTCTTAGTAATGAATCACTGTTTCCCAACAATGAAAAAACTATGAATTTGCAAATGATATTATGGGCTCTTCTTGGGGAGATTATAAAAAGAAAATGTTCTTACCAAGTATATAAATTACAGGAACTTGGTTTTAGGTAGACACTCCAAAATGTATTCTGCTCTGGAAAAAAAACTATTCACAGTATTACTCTAAACATGAGTACACGGTCAGGCTTAAAAACTCTTGGAATAAGCTACAGGTTGCAACTTTGGCAATTCAGACATAGGCAACATAGAGTTAATTCTAGAAGTTTTCTTACCAGTGTCTAGATTTAAATGTTCCTACTACAGAAAATGTTAGAATTAAGTCTTTTCCTTCCACACCAATAAATTGGTTTATATTTTGAAAAATCCTACTATTACAAATAAAATAATATTAGAAAGTATCTGCTTCTTTTTCCAGGCTGAGCTTACCAGAGGTCAAATGATGTCTTTATGGAGAGGCATACAGCCCCCTTCAATCCAGTTCTTCACTCATTCTCTCTGTCCATGGACAATTTAGTAGCCACCACTGTGGAAACAGCCTTTAGTTTTTAAAGTTGCCCTTCAAGAATTTTCAGATTGGGGTTCTTTTCAAAGATGCAGGTTGTAAGCCTATTATCCTCTTAAAACCTGGGGTGAAACAGACGGAGAAAAGTGGGGGAGGAGAGAGGACTTATGATTTGCTGTTCTCTTGATTACCAGGATTTTGACTAAGTGCCAGTTAGATTGATCAGAATGATAGCAAACAACTCACTAAATCTTTAAATGAAAACTACCCTCCAATGGACAGGTTCAAGTTTACACAGTAAAATTAAACTTCATGCCATGATGTTTCAAAAACACTCAATGTATGTGAAAAAACAATGGGTAAAAATGAACCAAATTTTTTCAAACTCAGAAACAAAACCAACTTGTCAAATCTCTAGAAACACCAAAGATACTGTTGGTCAGGAAGCACTGGATGCTATTGTATGATACATTGGAATGCTTTAGGAACAAAGCTAAAGATGGCATAACTAAGATCACGGAAGCACATTTCTTCCGGAACGCCAGAGGACATTTTGTGTTCTAGAAGACTGCTGGTGGTGATTCTAATAGTCATGATTTATTCTGCAGGGCCCTTAAAGTGAAATTTTTGACAGTGAAAGCCTACCTGAATGTTGGGAAAGTTGTGATGTAGGCTCTGGCCAACAAGAACAACTCTACAGACAAGAAAAAAAGCTTTCAGATTGTCAGACAAGATAACCTATAAAACAGAAAGTAATTTTAAAAATTAATTACTTACTGTGTCATACTTTCAGTCTTTAAATCATCTGCCTCTTCAAAATGTTATGATGTGTCTATTTCTTTTAATAAAGACATGAGATGGAGGTTAATTAACAAATACAGAATCACAACGTTTTTCCTTTAAGTCAACAAAAAGGTTTTTATTGAAACTTATAAGCATGACCAATCTTGCAACAAATCTATGATGGCATTTGCTGGAACCTGTTTTCTCTCACAGAGTTGTCAAACACACCCAGGCTTCGAAGGCCCATCAGTTCACCCCTTCCCACACTTTGCCCTGCAGCACTTCGCCCTTCTCAGGGCTGCTGGTGCCAGATCCCTGGTGCTGTCCCGGTGTACTTGAGCCACTAGGGGCCGTGACAGACCTGGAGAAATAAAGAAGAGTAATAAACTGTGATTGTAACAGATACACCCTAAAAAGAACCATTACATAATCAAGCCTACTTTTTTGTGATGGACAGAATCTATGTACAGTCCCAGGGCACAGGTTGTTATTCCAGTTCAGGGAATAACATAAACATGCGTTTAATTTTGAACATGCTTGGCAGTTCTTTCGCAACTGAGCCGATTTCCTGACTCACAAACAGAGCTGACAAATCAAATTACAAAAGATGAGCTAACCATTCAGACAATGACACATTTTGGAAGAACGCCATTTCCCAAACAGAATGGTATACACCACAGTGCTACCGAAGCTTAATATAAAAATAACACACTTAAATTCTGTCCTTTAATTACAAAAGGACTTTGTGGGGAAAAATGCATTTGCATTTAGCACAGTTCTTGGCCTTTCTGTATTTCAGAGTCATTTCAGGAGACAGTAAATATATTGCTTTCCCCAGTCTATTAGCATAGTACAATATATTTGGTTTGTCAGATATTTAAAAAAGAATGGCATGGCACTTTATGCAGCAGACACGCCTTATTATCCTTGTTTTTATATGCTTGGTTAGTCTTGCATTTGGAGGAAGAGTCATAGTTTATTATTTTGGTTGTCTAGTTTATTCACTGGGTGTATTGCTCAACTCTAAAGTGTACATTTCTGTCCTACTTATAATGATTTAATAACACCTTTTTTTTGTGGCTGGAAGCCACCCAGCCTGCCCTATCTATCTGCACGTAGAAATTAAATTTCTGGCTGCAGAAATTAAATTTGGTTCAAATGTTTAGACTTGTTAGACTGATATTTCATAGTAATGGCTCATGAGACCAATTGAGAGAAGAGACATGTGCTGGGAGTCAGTCACAGAAAGGCAATGTAGGAAGGTAAAAGGAAACAATATAAACTACCTTGGTAGCACCTATTTATTTTGCCAAAGTGGAGACCAGACCCATGCCATGTCTACAGCATTCAACCATTCCTACTGACAGTCTGTGTACTTGTGTACTCGTAGGAGTCCAGTGGACCTGTATGGATAACACCTGCATGAACTGTAAAGCTGTCAAACCAAATTCATCCCATATATAACTGCAAAGTCTCATAAAAAAACAAATTTATCTTCATGCTTTGTTATTTCAGTTGTACTAGATTTCTCCAGTAGAAGGTGTTGACAAGGCTCAGGTGAAAAGGATACTGTCACTATAGCATGAGTAACCACATGTGACCTCCAAAAACCAGAGATGTTGAAGCACTCTAAAAGCTGCTGTGCTAAATCACCTCATCTACGCACTCACTAATGCAGGGAAAGGGTAGAAGAGTTTCTTTCTGGGAAACAGTATGGTGGTGAAGCTGTGTCTACAGTTCCCTACTGAAGGTCAGTTCATGACGGGTGGAGTACAGCCAAGTGCCAAGTGTTATCTGAAAATAACATTTCTGTACTACTGCTGGTTGTACAAACATGGGGGAAAAAACAAACCCAGAAACACTGTACAGATAGATAACATTTTTCGTGGGAAATTCTGGCTACTTTTGTTTGGCAAACCAAAATAATGATTTAAAATTTCTTAGAAATCAAATCCCAAGTGCACAATTCAGCTCCAGACCATAAGACATATACATAGAGGCATCCAAACAGAGGGGCTTGGTTCAGTTGCTTTGTTGCCATCTGAGATCTTCTAAGGCATCCTGCCTGACTTCAGCTGCATCTCCTGAAGGGCACACATCTCCCATATGCCCCACATTATATCTGCCAGCCTCGTGCAGATGCTTCTATACCCTAGAGCTCTGAATGCTTATGTTCAATCCCACTGGAAACTGTAGAGCTGTTTGACTCATTTTGAAAGAGACATCTCGTTTAGTCATCTGAATCCCTCTCTAGAGTCCATTAGCTGTATTGAGATTTCCACTCACTATAATAGGAGCGCGACACGTAGAGAGGACGTTTAAGTGCCTACAAGCTGGAAATGACTGTCCCCTATCCCTCCCCAAAGAGTTTAATGTTCAGCAATGCAAAGACTCAATAAGAGGCATGTGAAGACATGTACCTAAAAAGCTTCACTGAGCCTCTCAGCAGATTAGTGTTCCAGTTTCACTTCATTTAGCAATCCTTTACATCATTTTACCATCAATAATAACACTCAGGAAACAGGCTGTTTCAGCAAATGTGGTTGATTCATAGGCAAAGTTAAAACCTAAACAAATCTAATAAATCTTCCAGTGGCTACTTTTTTCATCCAGTTCACTAAATATCCAGTATTCTTTAATGAAATTAGCAACTCTGTTTCAGATTTAAATTATACAAGTTTAACAACTCATAAAAATAAACAAACAAAAAACCCATAAAAGCTCTACACAGCTCTACAGAAGATTGGTTCCTGTCAAATTCAAGACTTTGAGAGACACAGCTGCTCAATCTAAGCTAGCAGGCTCTGCCACTCAATAGAGTTTGGCAGCATAAACTTCCTAACACAAAAGCACAAATGTTTTTCCAGGGGGTACGCGGATAACCATGCAACTGTTAGCACTCATCCATGCAGATGTTACTTGGCAGTCTTCTGT
This sequence comes from Sclerurus mexicanus, assembly GCA_013396755.1. Lineage (NCBI taxonomy): Eukaryota > Metazoa > Chordata > Aves > Passeriformes > Furnariidae > Sclerurus > Sclerurus mexicanus. Next base: position 47,820 of record VWZF01002689.1, read on the forward strand.
TTTAGGAGCAAATCAAATATGCCTCAACAATATTTATGCTGTATTTATACATCTCGCATAAATAAATATTTTGAAGAGTAAAGTGAAAGCATCACTGACAATCTGTAGGGTTTTTTCTGGCCCGTGATTGTTAGCATATTTGGAAGTGATCTGAAAATGAAGTTAGGAAGGAGGAGACAGAGCCTTACTACTGGTCTTTGAGCTACATTCCAAGTGTGCCTGAGGCTGGCCATGGATCTCACTGATTTGGACACAGATTCTGATGCACTGAGTTGATTCCCTGACTTGGCCTTGGACCTTGGATCACCACAGACTTGTGTGTCTGGTGATCACTGGCATATGGCTGAGCTAGGTAACCACCACAGGACCTGCTCTGCTTGCCCTGCTCAGGCACTGTGCCACCATGAGTGGCAGTGAGGACGCTGTCCTTGCCTGCCTCGCTGTCCCTCTGCACTCCCACCTCACCATTCCAGAGTGTGTTATCTGCTGTGTCAAAGGGTTTCCTGTGAAGACTGTAGAATAACTGCGTAGGTAATAAAACAGTCATTAAAACTCAATGTAAATGAAGGTGAAATTATACATGTGGAAAACTGTTCCAATTTTATATGTACCAATGATAGACACTGAGTTGATTTTTTACTACCCATAAAATTTGGTTGTTATGAAGAGACAGTTTCTATCCTAAGATTCTTATTTAGGCATTCACTGTCTGTCTAGCTAGAAAATATCCCATGAGGCACAAAGAGAAGCAACTGAAAGTAAAACCCCCAGAGCTATTGCTGTGTACCATTCTGTTGTATGTGTGCATGTTGTCCAGCTGAATGGCTACATGTAGAGCTTTAACAATACTCAGCTTTCTACCCCAGACTGTAAATAGTCCATGAATAATTTATATGGCTGTGTCATTCAGTTAAGTTCAAAGGGAATATGTCATCCTCTGCCTTTCTTCACCTGGCACAGAAGAAAACTGCAGGCATTCATTCACATCAGTCTGTATCAGTTAGTTTGGGGTTTCCGAAGCATCCAGTTCCTCACCAGCCTTGTGACATCAGGAAAACAGCAGCACTTTCACTGCACAGAAAGGGTAAATAAAGAGAACATCTGAGTAGCTTAGCCTCTCTGAGAAGAAGCCCCAGAACACTTGCTAAAACTTGACCTCCAGTCCTCATTGGAGATTTGCTGTAGATGTCCACAAGGCTTAGGTTTTATTCCGATTGCAGGTGTAGGAAGAAGGTAGCTCCTTTTAGGGATGAATAAAACTATAAGAAGAACATCTAATCCCATTGAATGTTCACATGAGCACATCATGGCAAGAACATTTCCTTTCACCTGGCATTATCTCTGTGCTTGGGATAGCATTGACAGGGTCAGAGATAAACAATATGGATTCAAATTTGGATTGACAAAAGGCTTCTGTTTTTCCTACCATTTATTATTGTTATGCTGTTTAACTGTAAATCTGTGCTTACTGTTTGTTGTGCCATAAAAAATGGCATAATATATATCTGCATAATATGGCATATTATGTTGTTGAATGAGATACACAGATAAGAATAGACAGGTCTTGCTTAAAAAAGACATGATTGAAAAGAAACCAAAGAACAGAGGAGAAAACCCACAATACACAGTGAGAGATTTCAATTTAAATTTAGTTAAAATGAGAAGACATTTGAGTTGTTATTATGTTCTCACAGAGAGGAATAAAAATATTTGTTTTCCATAATGTAGAATTGTTTTAAACAGTGCAGCAAGTGAACTTAGAAGTGGACTAAGAATCTAGCCCAATAACTTTAGCTTGCTAACAACAATTTTTGTGTGTGTGTTTTGCTTTGTTTTCCCTTCAGTCACCTTTCAAAAGCAATAACAACCAAAACCACCCATTCATCACCTTCTCTTTGATCCTTGCTCTTGAAAACAGCTCTTTTGCATCTTCATTCGAGTCACTCCACCCCATTCCTTGCAGTAATATTAAAGAGAAACTTCCTGTTCATAGATGCCTTTCTGCAATGAATCCAATTACTGCGGCTCCAGGGAGGGGTTCAATGGGCAACAAATGCAGCAGGAAAGATAGATTAGTGCCACAGATGGGTTTTTAAAAGCTGTTCACAGTCCTCAAAATTGTGAGGTAGGCAAGACAACTGCCAAAGGTTGAAATAGGTAACTGCATTTTCTTAGGTCCCCTCAAAATCCATATACAGGATGAACACATTCTGTGTCAGTTCCTGGCCAGCATGGGTTGGGAAAATGTGCTTTGCAAAATAAAGACCTTGGAGATACATTGTAAATTCATGAAGGGCATGAGCATCAATTCAAATTTCAAAAAATGTCAAGAAAGACAAGCCACTGAAAAGCATGCTCTTTCTAGACAGGCAGAAAAGCCTTTGTAAATCCTGTGATAGACACAGTAAATTGTATCTCTAAAAGGAATTACAGGCCAACTATGAAATTGCATCTCTACTGTGCAAAGCATTTATCCAAAGAGTTCAGGTAGATTGTTCCTTGCAGTATCTGGCCTCAACCCCTGCTTGCCCACACAGTGATGGGATGCTTAAATTCAATGGGATTCCCTGAGTCTTCAGCAGCTGGGCACCACGCTGCAGGGGACTGTGGAGGAGCAGGGATTCACAGAGATTCTTCTGCAGTTCTTACAGGTGCCAGGAAGCAGCTGTACTCAGAGCATTAACAATATTGTGGACAGCAAAGTTTACTATGAACTGCAGATTTTCAAGGGTCTCCTCTGTAAATTTATCACCATTTCTGTTGTCTTTAGCAGCTTAAATGTACAAGTAGCATTCACAGTGTATGGGATTTGAAGTATCTCAATTGTCTCATTTCACATTCCTGTGTTGGGTTAACTTTTTCCTGTTAAAAAGAGAGAACCTGCCCTGGAAACCATGAATTTTGCTTCAATAAGGGTTTAGATTTAATTAAAAATAAATTTCTTGGATTCACATAATGATTTTCTTCAGAATTAGGAGACCATTATATGAACATAAGCTCACAGTTTGTTGCCCTGATCATTTAGCTGCATCATTTTGCCTCTGCAGCATGTAAATATAGAAAAAATTGGGAGGGAAAAAGGAGGGAGAACATACTTTTACATGAGAGAAACAAAAACCAGAAGCATTTAAGACTTACACTTTACTATTATCACGAGGGCTTTAAAAGTAAGTTGGGAAAGTACAAGCTCGATAGTCTCCAAAAGAAAGATGACTCCTATCACCAGTCATCAGTATTAAGATATCAGCATTAAAGTAGTTCCTCATATAGAATTCAACATTAACAGGTTTTCAGTACACAGTACAGACATAAAAGTTGTGAGGTTTTATGTCATATACATCTGCATGCCTCTTCTGACCGAAGGTCTGATTTTGGGATGTATAAGGAGATGAGAACTGGTGACATACCCGTTCCCCTCTTCTCCTGAGTTTCAAAATAAACAAAACCAAATTTTGCTGTATTAGAAAATGGATCCTTCAACCCCGGTAGCATATGCTGGTTTGTTTTCAAATAATTTTACAATTATTTATGGACTTAGTAACTTGTCATTTTGGTCTTCCATGAGCTTCCAATTAGAGCAATAAAGTTGTTTTCTAAGATACCACAGTAGTTTGTTACCTTATTGCCACATAATATCTGTAATATAGCTACATACTAACATATGTAGATTATTATGTAGAAGCTCTACAGCTGTTGAATTGTCATCATTCACAAATGTTTAAATGAATACCTGCATTGATATCCCATTTTTTGAGATGAATTGATTTCATTAGTATTCTGCAAAGCCTTCTACAAGAAATAGTGAGAGAGAAACAAACTCTTCCTACAGATACACATAAACATTATGGAAAAAAAACCTCACTGACAATTCGACTTAATAAAAATTCAACTGAATAAAGAGATTTGAATAATCTAGAAATCTTGCATTACACTAAAATCATATGCAGTTGCACTGGAAATGCAGGGTTTATCTTTTTATCAGGAAGGCAACTTGGGAAGAGTGGATGGAGAATAACAGTAATATTCAGGGGACCGAAGGATAGACAGAAGATAAGAAAAAATTCTCAATGGCTCCATTGCCCTGTACTTTGAAGAACAGTTTAGGTTATCACCACATGAACATAATACACCAGTATTGTTATTAACAATGCTTCCAATTTATAGTCACTTTGCACTGGAACAAGATCTTCTTTCATAAAGTTGCTAACAAACTACTGATATTAACTGTAAGGTCAAGTGGATCTCCATTTAACAAGTTACTCAGCCAGACTGCAAATCTCTCAATGAGAGATATATATAAACTGCTTATAGCCTAAACTCAAGCAGTTAGAGAGTATTCAGGATTGTTTTGTCGGATAATTTTCACTGGAAGAAAAACACCTGTTTTAGCTCTGCATATCCTGGTTGTGTAAATCATCTGCCCCAAATCCTGTTTCCTAACTACAATAACAATAAGCAACAGCAGGAGGGTAACTACACATTCCGAAGCCTAAGCTATTTTTCCAGATAGGTCTGAGTTCAGGATTTTTGATCCATTTAGAATTACAAGTACCAGATTTTACTGGCTTATTCTTGTAGTGGAATATAGGCATGAACACAGTTTTGATGTTTAGTATTTTTTGTTAAATGAGAAGTATACAATTCTAAGACAGCTATAATAGAGAATTATATGGCATTAAGTAATGTGAATTAAAAATCCAAAGGAAGATTTGAAGAGGCTGTAAGCCAGTGACTAAGACTTGCTCCTTCTTTTGGGTTCCTCTTCAGAGCACAGTACTAGAGCTCACCAATGCTCTTTCTAATCTCCTGGTTGCTCTCATAAACTCATGTTGTCTGATTCTCATGCAACCAAATCAATTCCCTCCCCCTGCTCTAAGAGTCACTCTGCTCTGATCATCCACTCGAGTGGAGCTGAAGCTTCCCACAACTAGGTCAGTAATACTTTACTTTCATGACACAAATCAATGACCTAGTCAAAAATATTTTCCCAGGGCAAAGTTATTGCAGATATGTTGCTGGGTCAACTACGCACTACTAGGCTTTGTCACATTAGGCACTGCCTTTCTGTGAGAGTGATATTGGCGGCTGTCTCGTCACCCTTTTCAGCAGTTCTCCTGCCCTCCCTCCTACTCACTGATGCTGGTGATTGTTGGGTCTGGATGCTGCAGGTTCCAATTTAAAATTTTGCTTTAATAGCAGGCCCCATGCTTAGTTCACGTTTTCCTAATCTTTTACTCAATCTCTCCACGCATTTGCCTTCCTCATAGCCTGCTTTGTTCCACCCTCAGCCCTTGCTGTTGCTTCCACCCTCTGGTGCACCAGCAAGGTATCACCACAGCCCACGCTGGAGCCATAATTAGGTTTCCCAGGTAAGAAGGTCATTTGGTAGGTCCTTTCCTGGTTCCCTCTTTTATCGTTTTCTGGGCCCCAAGCCAGGACCTGGGCATTTTGCCAACACACATGCTGCTCTCCCACTCCACCCTGGACCTCATGTCTTCATGCCTCCCTCACTTCTGGAGCCATGCCTGGGGTCACACCCCTCGCTACACCCCTGCCATGGAGCCACTCCTGGTCCTGGCCCCAGCAGCTCAGCGTCAGCCCTGCCTGGGAAGCCGTGTCCCAAGCTGTGCTCCTCCACACACCCTTGGCCTTCTGCTTCCCTGCCAGCTTCTGCCATGCATTTTCCCAGCAGCGCAACCCAGGCTGGGTACGTCAAGCTGTAGCGCTTGAATTTTGAATGCGGGCAAAACATATACACAGGTACAATTCTAATGTGTTCTGCTTGAGGAAAAGAGAGAACATGGGCTATAACAGTATGTTTCTCTCCCAGATAAGCATCAATCAGACATCTAACAAGTTATGCATTTTTAATTGATTTGCAGTCTGACATAGTAACATACCCTCACCAGACACATCAGGCTCCTCTATAGGTACATCTGCCAGCACAGGTGCTCCTCTCCTTCTCACAATGGCTTTGTAGCAGCAGAGCATGATCAGCCCTTGCATTGGGTCTGGCTGGGATGAAGTTAATTTTCTTCATAGCCTGCTCTGTTTCGCATTTGTGACTGAGACTGCGTTAGTAACACACCAGGGTTTTGGATGTTGCTGAGCAGTGTTTGAACAGACTCAAGGCTGCTTGTTTTTTCCTTTTCCCCACTCTGCCCCACCAGCAAATAGGCTGGGAGTGCGCAGGAAGCTGGGATGGGACACAGCCAGGAAAGAACCCAGACTGACTGAAGCAATTTTCCATGCCATATGACATTGTGCTTAGCTATGAAATCTATGGGAAGGGGGACTGTTTGTGGTTAAAGCATTTGTAACTGTTAGGTGTGCTGAGGTCCTGCTTTACAGGACGTGGCAGGACACCTGCTGCCAATGGGAAGTAGTGAATTAGTTCCTTATTTTGCTTTACTTGCATATGCAGCTTTTCTTCACCTATTAAACACTCTTTATCTCCATCCATGATTTTTCAGTTTTTACTGTTCCAAGTCTCTCCCTCATCCCTCCGGGGAGGAGCGAACAAGAGACAGGGTAGGACCTCAAGGTCAGCCACTACAGCACACAAACTGCTTTTGCCTTGGCTGACAAAGTCTTTTTGTTGTCCTGAATAAATACAGATCTGTTCCTTGTTGCTAGGGTTGATGGAAAACAGATACAAGTGTCACCATCAGGACATGGAGGAAGAACTGGTTTTGCTCTTCATCTTGAATGAGGAGGTGTTTGAATGAAAAAGTATTTTTGCTACTCTGACCTAGTCACCCATGACAAGGGTTAATTGAAGAGACACAGAATTATTTCTGCCTCTTTTTTGAGCATCTTCTGCTAAACATCACAGTGCCAAGGAAATAAAGGAGAGAGGAAAAAATTTTGCTGTTCTGGGTAGCAGGACTCAGTTCTGCCTTGGAAACTGCCTGCTTTTTCATTTTCTTCTCATCCCCATCCCCCAGACAGCATGTCCAACTCCTAAGAAGATCATGATTTTTAAGATTATACAAAAAATAGGCAGAGACTGCCATACAGGGGAAGAACTTAAGGATGATAGGCAGCTCTTAACTTCCTCTAATTATTTGTCCTGCTGGGAGCCTTACAACTACTGCCCACTGCTGCTGGCAGCTGCTGTCCTTGTTGAGTAACAGTGTGTCACCCAGGTAAGGCAACATCTTGCTTTTCAATGTGCTATGACACTTAGGTCAATTCTGCCAGGTTAAGGCAGTCAATCCTACCAGTCCCATTTTTTATTTCCTGGGGCAGCAACTGATCCCCAAAACAGGCTGTCAGGTGTCCCAGTGTTGCAAAACATGGAATATATAAAATTTTATTAAGAAAAGATGTCCTTTGACATTGGATCTTTGTATACTTTCAAGCCTAATGAGCAGGAAAGGAGTTTTAATCCATGAAACAGCAGCTAACAAGCTCTGAGTGATGTCTGGGCATCGGAAAAAACCAAATTATTTCTCGGTAGAACTGCATTGATAAGGTTTAGGACTTGACATGCTTCAATGATCTCAGACCTAGGGGGAGTTTGCCAAGTATGCAGAAATCAGCTCCAACTGTGAAAAAGGTAATTCCAGCAGGGGGCGATTGCAACCATGACTCAGGGCCCACGAACTCAAGAAACCCACTGACTCAAAAGAGAATAAAGACTGAGCATGCGGGCTAATTAGCACGAGCAGCAAGACAATCATGAACCAATAGAAGACAATACTAGTTAATAAGAGAACTGTGTGACTTGTAGCCAGTGAACATCAATGACTTTGTTTGCTAAAATGTTTAAATAATAAGAAGTTTTGATATTGGTGTGTTTGATTTGTGGAATATCACCAAGCACCCAAGCTTGCGCAACTCTGAAATGAGTAATCAATGTCTCTCTCGAGCGTGTAATTATTGGCTTGTTGCACACCAAGTAACAAATCCAATTTTGCAGACAACACCAGCACCACTATATAAGGATCTCTGTACTGCAATATGTCTGGTATCAAGGCACCTGCAGGGTAGGCAAGTCCTTGCAAATTAGCTCATGAGAGTAGATGGAATTTCCATTCTGTATGTGGCACAAAATCATTATTGTGCAATTTCACTGATTTGCTAATGGCTGTTGCCATGCTGATCCTGTGGCAACATTTCCACCATCAAATCCAGGCAGGTAGATAAATGTGATTGTTTACTGAACATTCACATCTCATAAATCTCCCTACCTTTAAAGCCCAGCCATTACTAAGGCTTTGCCATCCTATTTTTGTATTTGTATTTGCCATTAAGAAAGAGGCTTTTATGTAGTTTATGTGAGCTGGTAAATAAAGCAAGAAGTTAAAATTGATTAAGTTACTTTGGCAGTTCTTGGGCCATCAGAAATACTTGTAGAAGTGAAACTTGTCCTGTATTTATAGTGTTATAAAACTTGTGTGTAATTCCTTCATTTGATGAAATAGACCTGTGTAAGGAAAAATTTATGGATGGTTTTACAGAAAAATGAGAACATATATACATTCTTCAGCATGTCACTGTACTAAAAGTTACCAGAAAATGCTGCAGTTATATCAGTATAACTTTATTATATACTTGAATGTAACTATAATTGATATATGTGTGTGTGCGTAGTCTCTAATGCCTTCCCTGTGAATTATTGCTACAATTTCTCAGTTTTCCATTATTGCTTGTAAAAAATAAGTAATGGATTATGTAATACAGTCACTTTTTAATGCACAGAAACTTCATGTTCTTTTCAGTATGAAATATGAAGTCTGCATGGTTCATTAACAATGTCATAATTTGCAAGAAATCTACTAATGTAGTTAATTCAATTATAACAGGAAAAACTTCTTAATTCTGCATCCCTTCAGGGCCCAGAGTTTTAGTTAGTCTGCACTGAATGTTTTTAAATACAGGTTGACACAATTATAACAATTCAAGCACAGATTCACCCAGAAGGAGAGCACCAAAGGGGCTGAAGTTACCCTACTAATATTACATGCTATCATCTTCATTGCTTCCCACTAAGGAGCTCTGCAGAGCACACAGTTCTCCCTTACAGGCTTACACAGACCAACTATTCATAAGGGGCTGGATTTGGCGTCAGAATAAAGGCAGCCACGATGCTGTGTGGATGAAAGCTAGGAATGGCTCAGCAGAGCTAGTTTATAGGAGAGCTGCTTGTTTAGCAGAAAATCTCATGCCACAAGAATGGGGCAGGGTGAATAAAAGAAAAACTATCTGATTTTGCATCATTGTTTCTAATGTCTTGAAGTTGCTTCTATTTCGCCACCTAGTTAAATCCTCTTCTTTTACTACCAGGTGCACCAGGGAGAGTTCTTTGCCTTCAGCTTCTCTGTACTGATACAGTTCTTTTCATTTAATCCTGTTATTAATACACAGAGTTGCTGCTTCAGTTTTTAATATATTTAAAGGAATCCTTCCAAGCTGTCCTCTTCTGCCTTTGCACCAGGGTCATCAAACATGGTAATGTTCTGGCTTCAGAATCTCACACCTGTGTTACTCTGAACCAGATTTACAGCTAGAAATAGAAACTGAATTAGATAATAGAAGCAAAACGTTTAACTCTAGAGTTTGTAAATCTCAGGCACTAACTCCTTCCTTTCTCAGAGTTCCCTCTCTCTCCTCCTTTAAGACCTCCGTAGCAGTTGCTCATGCAAATCACTGTGAAGCCAGTTAAATACTGAGCGTGAATTTAGTAGGGAGGAATGAGAACACATCTTCTGGCTTCCTCTCTCCTATTAGTGCCAGCTAAGGCTCCTGTGTTAAATGTCACGGTCATAGTCACCTAAGTGCATGCCCAATGCCATTCATTTCCATCACCTGTAACAGGGCCTGAAAGTTTTTATCAGACTTTCCAACTACAACTCCATTGCACTCTGTGGTATAAAAACTACAATAAGCCCACTGTTATCTGGGGTCCAGCACTGAGAAGCTCTGCAAAACTGACCGTGCAAAGCAAGCTTCAGAGTCATACTTAAACAGAGTGATAGCATGCTGCTGGACTTTATTTAATATATTACATATATTAATTAAAGAGTTAATAATCATGTGGAAGAAAACATCTCTGCTTCCTGGTGTTACTTGAATTAGAGTTATTAGAGACATTTATCACTAAGAAATTATCTATACTGCTCACATATTTCATTTAAAAGGTGGAAGGTAAAGAAACCCTAATTTACAAAATAAAAGTCCTCTTCAAATTAGCCTGTATGTATAGAATATCCTTTCTCATTAAGCATTGGGTATCCATTTCTCACTGAATTTAATTAAGTGTCCTTGATGAGAGAATAAACAAAAATAATTGACAAGCTTCATTAAATTCCCCTTAAACATGCAGCTAGTGACTTCAATGAGAGTTAAATTTAACCCTAAATTAAGAGCTGAATTGCTCAAGATTAAAACAACTTGTTTCAAAGCCTGGGGACAGTTTGTTCAATTTTATACTATATTGGTAGTCTTCTTTTATTAAGTGTACAAACAGGTGGGATGGGATTCCTCTCACCTAACTTTAGACGTATACAGTGTACAATTCGGAGCTAGTCATGCCAGACTCCCTTTATATTCAATGGCGAGAAAGAGCCTCTTTTAAGGCATGATTCATCTGACCTGTTTTAGATGTCTACTTCAGAATGAGATAAATTGTGCATTATAAGCATTTAGTCTTCTTCATTGAAAATAAAGGTAATTAGGCAAACTCATTTAAAAGAAGCTGTCTGCACTACAAGTGTCTATGTTTAGTAAAAGGAATACTTTCTTTGGCAGATAAAGATGTTTAGACTCATCATCAATGTATGTAGAAGGGGATAAGCTAGTTGAACTGAAGCACAAATGTGTTTTCTACCTGATCTTCCAGGTGGAACTTGCTTGCTATAGGCAAAGCAAAGTAAAATATTTTTAGTTAAAAATACTCTTTATTATTCTGACATACTATATTCATAGCTGACCAACATCAAGAGCCATTGATGTTTAAAAGAAGGATGTGAATTGGCTACTCCTCTACCTCCCACTGTGTGGTATGGATGCAAACCAAATAAAGTCAGGATTTTGCCTTATCCTAGTGATCTTCCTGCAGTAAAAGCACCCTTGGAGTTAAGTGCTAAAAATGATCACAGAATTATCCGTGATATAATTAAGTTCTAGAAAATCTGCTGCTTAGCTGGAATGCAAGGCATTTTCACTCTACAATTTATATTAATTTCCCCTGGCATATTCACAGAGGCATTCTGATTCAGGTAGTTGCTGTACCTTGTTCTCCAAAACAGAGCATGTAAATAAATACAGAGTTTTCTCTGGGGCATTAATAATTGTACTTGCTTCAGGGTTTAAATGGAGTATGATATGATTTTCACTGAAACAATTTAACCAAAGATCTCATTAAGATTTTCTGTTATGCAATTTTATTATAGATTGTGAGATTTTTTAATTGTGTTTCATTTATTTCAATTTTCTTAATTAAATGAAAATTGAAATAATTTCTGTAAAATTTACTACTTTTCTTCTCCATTCTGCACTGGATATTGTGAGATTCTAAGGACACCAATCACTGTTGCTCTAAGTTACTTTTTCTGATAGTCTAGTTAGTAGTCCCTAGCAAAAGATGACCTGATATATACCATGAAACAAACTTCCTCACAGTGGGTTACATTTACATCTCGCAGTCAAAACGCAGAAGCATTATGTGTCTTTGAAGATTTAAGTGTGACATATATGCTATAAGCCACTTGAAATCATGGAAACATGAAGTAATCTAGATGATCTCTGGGAGCTCATCAGGATTAATCCCCTCTCAAAGCAGGGCTACCTCCAATGTTAGATGCTCAGTGCCTTCCCCAGTGAAGCTTTGCATATCTGCAACCTTCCTAGAAAACCTGTTAGAGTGCTGGATCAACCACGATTCCATCACTGGAAGTGTTCAGAGTTGGGCAGGGCAAGGCTTTGAGCAACTTGATCTAGTGAAAGATGTCCCAGCCCAGGGCAGGGAAGGTTTAACCAGATGACCTTTAAAGGACTCTTTCAACCCAAATCAATCCATGACTTTTTTATTTTTATTTTTTTAATAGTTGTAAGAATTTTTCACCCAACTTATGTCCATTGTTATTTGTCCTATTGTGTTGGATTTCCAAGGAGATCTATCTCTCCGTAACCACACACTAGAAAATTGTACACAGTTAAATCCCCTTAACCTGTTCTTCAGACTGAGCAAACCCATGTCTCCCAGCCTCTACTCATGTGTCACCAGCTGCAGCCCCCTGGTCAGCTTTATTCTCCTCCTCTGGACTTGTCCCTGTATGCTAGTGCTTCTTGTATTTGGGAGTCCAAAAACTGGACACAATATTCCAGATGCAGCCACTTCAGTTCGCAGGGAGGTTGCTTTCCCCATGCTGGTGGCTACGCTGTTACTAAAGCAGCCCAGTATGTAGCTGAGGCTTTGTTGCTGCAAGGGCACATTGCTGGCTCATATTTGTGTTGTTCATCATGAACCCCAGGTTCTTTCCCAAAAACTGCATTCTAGCCTGTCAAATTGTACAGTGGCATAGCATTGTTCATGCCCAGAGAGAGCTTTAGATGAGCTTTACTTGCTTGCTTTTTTTACTTTCCTTTTTGAATTTCAAGAACTTTCTGTCAGGCTATTTCTCTAGCCTGTTGAGATTCCCCTGAATAGCTGCTCTGCCCCTGCCCTCCAGCATGCTATTTCCCCCCCCTCCCCAATTTAATGTCACCTGCTAATGTAGTGAAGATGCATTACATTGCATCATTCAGGTCATTAGTGAAGAAGTTAAATACTACCAGGGTGATTATCAAATTCAGAGGATTGCCACTCCTGACTGGCTGTCAGTTAGACTTTCAGCTACTAAGCAGAACTCTTTGAGCTGATGGTCCAATCATTTTGTTTTTTTCATCAGCCTCATAGTCCACCTCTCCTGTTCATATCTCTCAAATGTGGTTACAAGGACACAACCAAACATGGTCTTCATAGTGTTGATAAAGTCAAAATAACCAATAATCATTGCTCACCTCTCAACCCCAAAGCAGTCATCTCACCATTGAAGGCAGCCAGGTATCTGTGGTAAAGCTCTTAAATAGTATTAGGGTTTTGGTGTTGTTTTTGGGAGAAAAAACATATATCACCCTATGCAACTATAGTAATTCCAGGGATTATAGATGGCTTTATGATGCTGTTGTGGTTTAACCCCATCCAGCAACTAAGCACCGCCCAGTCACTCACCCTCAGAGGGATGGGGGAAAGAATCAGAAGAGTAAAAGTGACCTTGCATTGAGATGAAGACAGTTTAATGGGACAGAAAATGAAGAAAATAATAATAATGGTAATTATAATAAGAAGAATAGGAATTAGAATATACAAAACAAGTGGTGCACAATGCAACTGCTCACCACTCACAAATTCAATGCCCAGCCAGTTCCTGAGCAGCAGCCCCTGGCCAGCTTTTCCCCTAACTTACATGCTGAGCGTGCTGTCATATGGTGTGGAATATCCATTGGTCAGCTGGGGTCAGTGGTCCTGGCTGTATCCCCTCCCAATTTCTTGTGCGTCTCCAGCCTTCTTGCTAGCAGGGCACGAGAGGCTGAAAAGTTCTTGCCTTACTATAAACACTACTTAGCAACAACTAAAAACATCGGTGTCTTACCAAACTATACCAGCTACTAGGAAGAAAATTAACTATCTATCCCAGCTGAAACCAGAACGAATGCAGCAGTCAGATTTGGGCTAGCTTTTATACAACACATGCAGAGGGAAGCACAGGGACATTTGAGTTTTGTCTACACTTATGTCCATACTCATGTTAGCTTGGGCCTGACCTTGCACGCCTTGCCTATGTTCCTCATGTGCTCGTTCACATAAACCTGAATGTACCATAAGCATGAAAGCTGGCCTGATAAGGAATTAAGGTATAACTAGAGGAGTTTTGAGTTTGAACCTAATTCCTGAAAGCAGTTTGGATGCAAAAATACACAAGTCAGTTGGATTGGTCTACTCCCAATCCTATAAAGTTTTCCCATCATACAGTGCAGCCTCATCTATCCCTCTGTATGCCTTCTTGACACCAGCCTACTTCAACTCTGACACCCCTCTTTTAGCTGTTGTTGGTGAACTGCAGAATTTTTAAGACTTTGATAGTGAAGAATGTCTAGTATTCACAGAGGATCTACGTCTCCCAAGGATATAACTTTCAGTAGTATTTCTAAATGTCCAGAAACTCTCTGAGGACCTCCACTCTAAGAAGATCTCATGGCAGCTGGTTGTGATCACATTAGAGCTCACTAGAGGGCATAAAAGAAGAGAGAGAAATCCTCAGAAATGTCTTATCTAAGACAAGGACCCCTCTGCAGCCACATAAAACACATATTCATGAATGCATTTATGGATCCAATTGTGTGCTAGTCCAAATCTCAAAAGCAGATTCCTTACATTGAGGTATTATTTTTATCAAAGAATGACCAGCTACTCCAATTCACAGCCCATCCAGAGGTGACAGTACCTTGTCATGAACCCATCTCTCCAGGTGGCACATACATGTTCCCAGGTATGTTCATCAGAACATGCAAATGCTCATACTCGCTCAGATCGCATGTCCATCCAGCTCAGTATCCTGTTGCCATGAGTGGCTATAAGCAAATGCCTAAATAAGAACAAGAACAGGGCAAGTGTACATGAAACTCTCTCAAAGTGTGTCTATTCTGAGCTCAGGGGTTTTCCTGAATGGCTTCTTTAACAAATAATCTTGAATTCATCTCTCTTTCAATTCCCTCTGTGGTATCTCCCCTGAAAGCCTTTTGCTTCAAATCCTTTGTAGAGGAGCTGTTCAAATTCATCTCCTTTTGTTCACATTGAAACCAGCTTCTATTAACTTCATTTGATGGCTCCTCATTCTTGGATTTGAAGAAATACCAAAATCAAATCCTTTCCACCATTTCTATGCCATATAGAATATATAGAACTCCATATTCTAATTCCATCATCTGTGTGGAGAATATGTATGAAAATATATTCAGGATATATAGTCAGAAACTTATGTTCATATTTTATATGAGTAAGTAATATAATCTCTATTTCATAGAGAATTCCACATTCATATATACACTGTAAGAAAACTATGGCATTTTTCTTGTTTCCTAGTAACTTCTAATATTTGGTTTCCTTTTCTGATGTTTTCCACCAGTTATGCATATCATAAAGACTTTGCTTCCAAATGGTAATCATTATCTGAGAATCCATTGCTTACATGTGCAAGCTGCTTATATATTAAGCTAGGATTTTTTTTCCACACATAGTCTCAGTCATTCTGCCTTACAAAAGCCTCTTGTGGTCCCTCACAGCCTGCCTGTGCTCTTATTACCCTGAATATCTTCACATCAAAAATGTTCCCACCACATCAGCAAATTTTCTCACTTCTCTGCTCACTTCTTTTCCAGGTCACCTAAGAGTGTAACGAAAAACGCAGATCCCAGCACAGAGCTCTAGCAAACTCTGTGGTTACCAGTGGTTGTGACCAGTTGTTACCAGTGACCTTCTTCCACTATAATAAGTAACCTGTCCTCTTACCCTCTGTTTCCCAACTTGTAACCTGTTATTTATCCGTAAAATGACTTTTTATTTAATCTCATGACTACTAAGTTTCCTTAGAAGTTGTTCATGATGGTCCTGTCAAAAGTCTTCAAAACTCCAAGCAAATTAGATCAACTTGGCTGTCTTTGTCCAAATACTTGCTGACACCCTTCAAAAACAGGACTGTAAAGTAGGACTTCCGTTTTTAGAAGCCACATTGACTCTCCATAGTGTTTCTTTTATACACCAACCATTGATAAGCCCCTACAGAGTCTCTTATGAGCTTCTGGATGTGTTGAAGAGGTGTTCAGTCCTGATTTAGAGATCTTCAGCAAGTTGCTCCTCCCAGCTCTTTTTTTTATTTTTTGGTCTGCTTGATTTTATTTTTATATGTTATCAGCCAGGATTTATGAATTTTTCTGGTTCCTTCATTTGAATATGACTTCAGTGTTTTGAAAGTTGCCTTCTTGCTTCTAATGACATCTCTTCCTTATTGTTTAGTCATGCATAGTTCTTTGTACCTTTACTCAAGCCTGTCTTAATAGGTTACAGGCACTGGCATATAACCTTAATTTATTAAATGCATAATTCTGCCATGTCCCAGGTATTGGCCTCTGGTGATTATGTTTATGTACATATTAGTTAAGGATGAAGAGAAGGTTACCTAGTTTCTGACAAAAGAGGAGATGTTACATGCAGTACCAATCAACTGATGTCTCGGACAATCAAGACATCAGACTTAAAATAAAGCAGAAATCCAGCAAAATTTCAACCATTTCAAGCAGCGCTCTTATACTCCAGAGATGTACAGATAACTATCTTCTTCATATGCCTCTTTGGGCTGCAGCCCTCTGCAGCAACCCCCTAAAATGCCAACCTGTCTTGCCCTGTGAGGGATCCTACTCACAATATTCTCTTCTTTCCAGTTCAGAGAAAGTGCAGTCCCAGTGAGTATAAAAATTAAATTAGTGATTAACTGAATCCTACAAGTAAGGGAGGAAGAAGGACAGACAGGCAGTCATAAAGAAAAAGCAAAACAAAGGGGTGTCATGGAGTCATTGTCCAAAGCAGCAATAAATACACAGACAGCAGAGTCCTGAAGTGCAATGGTCAGACTGCAACCAGCACTTCGGAGATCGCCCTCATGACCACTTTTCTTTG
Source organism: Sclerurus mexicanus (assembly GCA_013396755.1). NCBI lineage: Eukaryota > Metazoa > Chordata > Aves > Passeriformes > Furnariidae > Sclerurus > Sclerurus mexicanus. The sequence continues at coordinate 64,540 of VWZF01002689.1, forward strand.
CTGCTATGCAATGCTAATACGTTTTTGGGATATCACTCTTACCTTTCTTCTGGTAGACAAAAAACAGATTGTGTTTTCCTATGATGTCCTTTTGCCATTCTAAGGGAACAACGAGACTATTTCAACAGAAACAACTGTGTACAGGAAAAAATGGAGGAGTCCATATTGACAATGTATGGGGTAGGGGGGCATTACAGTGAGGCAGCAGCAGCAAGCAGGACTCATAAGGCGAGGAAATGTGTCATGTTGGTAGGACAGAATCTGAAAGTGGGGAAAGGGAGCAGCCCAAGCAGCTCAAGGAATGGAGAGGAAAAGAGGCGAATGAGCGACTCAGCAAGAGGAAGTGCTTGAGGAAATTGTGAAAAGGAGCAGTCTACAGTCATGCAGGCTGCAAGATGTGACTTGTGAACGCAGTGTGCCTTGAAGACTGGCTGTCCCTGTGGGAGCAGATCTGCTGCCTGTGGCATTTACAGGGTGGACAGCGATGGCCTATGCTCTGCAACCTGCTCAGCGTGGGCTTGGCTCCCCTCTTGCCTCGTAAGAGGCTGCATAGCACGCAAACAGCTATAAAAACACAAGCAGTATTTGGATGTCGATGTCCAGGCAATCTTCAAAGTGCACCACTTCATAGCTAAAATACCTAAATGAAAGTCCAAAGTCCTTTTGAAGTGGGAGTTGAGGGCCTGGTGTCAGATTCCGAAGCACACTCACTGCTCACTGGAAATGTTGACCAAGTGGGAACTGTACACTATAAGCTTTCACATCCCCTGAAACTCAGATGGATCTCCAAGTGTTAACTTAATGCACATAAATAAATAATGACTATTAGGATAAACGGAGATATAAACGATGGGCTTGTTAAACAGAGGAGAGGCACTGCTTTTGTCCTTATGAGAAGTGTGATCCAGCTATTTTTGACCTAGGTTCATGTTAGAAATATTTATTTAAAACACAATAAGCAGATTTAGTACATTTTAAATGAAAGACGCTTCATATTTATTCTTTGCCTTGTCATGAAGCCATTCTCACTTAACGCAGGGAGTTAATTAAACTAGCCTTCACTAATCTGTGTGACAATTTACACAGTAATTAGTTCAACAGGAACAGACAAGACCTTACAGTTCTTCCAAGCCTCAAGGCTGATACAAGCCTCAAGGTGAATTACTACATGGTTTAAACAACCCTCCTGCGCATTCCCCTCAATTCACTAGCTAAAGATCAACTTTTAGAAATAGTCCCTCTGGCTTTCTGGAGCCCTACACTTTGAATTCCTCCACTGGCAGTTAAGTGGAGTTAACACCACCCTTTAGTAGAGCAGTATTTGTGAAATGCCATTTTTGAAGAATTTGCCCTATAATTAAGGCATGTGTGTCAGCATCCTCTTTAGTGGCATTGGCAATTAACATTACTAATGATGTCTCATGTCTGCAGCCTCTCAGATGCTATTTTTGTCCTCTGTTTCAGGTTCTCACACAAAAGAAATGCTACTTATTTACAAGAAAACACTTCTGTATCTTCCTGGAACAGCTGTCAGATAAAAAACATGGAAAAAAATTTAGAGCACATATCTTATCTTACATTTATGCAACAGAAGTTAAAGCACATAAGGCACTAGAGACTCTAAATACTAGAATACAGACTGTTTTCTTGCCATCATGATCTGTATATAAGACATAAACTTTAAAGTGAGGTGGAGTAATGAAGGGACATTTGGAAAAGAGGTTATTTTTCACAAAATAAATTTCTGTCAGAAGACTCCACAGATAGCAGATCTTTCTAGTCATGGTCCAACATACATTTTGTAATGCTGATACGGCATACCAAAGATGCTGTGTAAAATGAAGGTTTTCTTACCATACAAGATGGAAAACAAAGGTCTTCTTACCATACAAGACAGCTGTGCCCAAATCTCTAAATATTCTGGATAAAAATCATTGACATAATAACGGCCATGTGGCAGTATCTCTCTAAAGCCACTAGCGTATGTACTTGTCCTGTAAATAATTCTGTTGTTTTGTACAGAACAAAAAACTGATTTCTTTCTTAAAACCTGAAAGACTATACATTGACTACACACTAAATGAACATCTTGTCCCTGCTTTCCTCTGCACTAAAAATATAACAGGTATTTTGATGCTGGGGAAAAAAGCACTAATTAATCAGATTGGTAGAAATGAAGGAAAAGGATAACAGAAACTTAGAAATACAATTCCATTTTTGACCTACATGCAGGATAAATACAATTATAGACAATCACTGAATATATGTGTGAATGACACCCTTTATTTTTAAGAACTGTAATACATAACTTTCTTTGCAAACTGATAAGAAAATACACATCCTTTCTATGTATTCTGTGTGTACATATGTATTTTTTTGTCATAGACTCATAGATTGGTTTGGTTTGGAATGAACTTTTAAAGGTCATCTAGTCCAGTCCCCCGGATCAAGCAGTGACATCTTAGATGTTTGCACAAGAAATTAAAAAAAACCACAACTTCATCAATAAGATGAAATGTTGTCTTTAAGACAAGTGTGGGCATTGATGAGGTTTATTGCTAGGGATGTACAGAAAAAATGTTACCATGTTGCCCCTCAGCTTTGGCAGCAGATCCAGCATGATGCAACTGCTTCCCGTATCCTGCCTGCGCCAGTCAGAAAGGGAGAGTGATGTCTAAATCACCTGGGAAAGTCCCTGGGAGAACCCCATACACTCAGCTTCTGCTGGTGAAACAGTCGCTCTATTATGCTCACTACAACAGAATGGGGAGGACAGGACATTTACTTAGAGAGAGGTTATCTTAGTGGAGCAGGGACAGCTGTGGATCTTGCACCTTTAGAAACAACATGCTTGGATTTTACCCGGAAGCATCTCCTATACACTATTAAAAATTTACTGTCTTTTCTCTGTGGGAGACACTTCCTCTCCACGTCATAATTCTTCATAGTTTTCGTTGCATTTGCATCAATTGTCTCATAGCCTTGCTTTTGTTGTTGGTCACCTAAGTTCCTCTTTGGACCAGACTAGTGATGCCAGAAGCTACACCCAAACAAGGAACCACCTGCAACCTGTTATTCCCCCTGTGCTCTGAGGTCCTTATTTCCACTTGCAGCACTCAACTTCCTAGTGGGGAAGCATTCTTCAATAGCCCCACATCAGCCTGCTGCAGGGTGGGAAGGCGGCTGCGTGCATCTCAACCCAGCTCCCACTGCACAATGCTCTGCCGGTTTGCACCGACTTGCCTTGCCGTAACAAAAATTGTGTTTTCTTTCACCACAATTTCCTTTCAGCCCTGAATAAAGCCCTTCTTCGATGGAAAAGTTACAAAGGACATTTTACAACCTATTCAACTAGTGCAGGGTACTAGATAGACACACTCTGGAGAGACAGGGCAGTTTGTGATGCTTCCACCAGCACAGAGCTGAGTCGCATCAGAGCCCTTAGAATGGAATCAGAATGAAAANGTGTGCGCGCTGCTCCCGCGGCAGGGCCATGCTGGAGCGGCCCCGCGCTCCGCGGGGGTCGCCGCTGCCCGCCCGGCCCCGCACGCCCGCACGCCCGTAAGCGAAAAAGCCATGACCGCAGCGCCCCGGGGCCCAGATCTCAGCTTTCTGAACGAGGAGGAAGCCAGGGCGATTTTCCAGGTGCTGCAGAGGGACGCGGAGCTCCGGCGGGCAGAGAAGAACAGAGTGAGGTACGGCGATTCGCGCCCGGGCGGCGCTGGGGGCGCGGAACGGGGCTTGGCCCCGACGGG
>VWZF01002689.1:68542-204879 GCA_013396755.1 Sclerurus mexicanus
TGCCTTGCCGTAACAAAAATTGTGTTTTCTTTCACCACAATTTCCTTTCAGCCCTGAATAAAGCCCTTCTTCGATGGAAAAGTTACAAAGGACATTTTACAACCTATTCAACTAGTGCAGGGTACTAGATAGACACACTCTGGAGAGACAGGGCAGTTTGTGATGCTTCCACAGAGCTGAGTCGCATCAGAGCCCTTAGAATGGAATCAGAATGAAAATACTTCCCAGATGTGATTATAACGCCCAGCTCAAGAACTTATGTTCTCTCCTGTTTCTTCGGGAAAATCTTGAAGGAGAGTAAATAGGAAACGCTACTCTTCGTTCTTCCCCGGTGGAAAAGTTGCATGACGGGCATGTCCTCCTGCAGCGGCGGGCGCAGCGGAGGGGCCATGGGGAGCCGGGAACAGGCGTGGCGGGGCTGCCCGGCGGGAGCCGCGGGCCGCCCGCTGTAGCACAGGCACACGGGGCGAGCAGCGACCCCAAGTCCCGTTCCGATCACGGCTTCGGCCCCGACAGCGGTGCCGCCTCCTCCCTGCCCCTCCCCGCCCCGCCGGGCCGCGCTGCGGAGGGCGCTGCCCGTCCCACGGCGGGGACAGGGGCGGCGGGCAGGGCTGGGCTCCCGGCGGGACTCCTGGAGCATCGGGACGTTTGGGAAATGCGTGTTGGGACAGGGACGGCTCTGAGTCACGGCTGCGGCTTCCCGTGGCACCTCTCCTTCCCCGCGGAGGAGGAGGAGGCGGCTTCTGTTCCTCTCCGTGCCGCTGGCAGGGCGTGTGGGGGAAACACCGGTGCCCGGGAGACCTCTGGGACGGGGAAGCTGTGCCGGACCTTGCAGGGAAACGCGGCGCCTCTGCGGCTCTCGAACAGATCCCGGAGCCGATCCTGGCAGCTTGTGGAATCCAAGCCAGGTACTCACCTGGCTGAAAGGCTTTTCACAGGAGTCATGCAAGTGACTTAACTGAATTCCTCGTGCCGTATGAAGATACAGGGCAACCTCGACCTTGCTGCTAGCTCATATCTCCCCTGAAGTGCAATCACCGAAGCTATTTGTGTTGATAGTGAAAGCAAAGGTCGAGGAACTGATAGAAATTGTGTTGGGAAATGAGGCGTTTATTATAAAAGGTTATAATTTCTTCCCCCAGGTGAGACTCGGTACCTGTGAAGTGAAAGGCAGTGTCCTCTCAGATTCGCAAGTGGGCACTTTTCACAAGCAATGCTTTCACGTAAGATGTGGAAGGAATGTTAATGAGTAGCGTTTCTGTCAAGTGAATTTTTATACTGTGTATTTTTTATTTCAGTTAAGTGGCTTTTATGATGGGCATGGTTAAACACTGTGTCAACACTGACATCTAAAACTTGTCTTCGTTTTCTGCAGCATGTGAACCCAGACTGAGTTAAGTTGGGCAATTTCTTTCTTCCATAACTTAGTACTGCTTTTTTTGATTAAGTTCTGTTCCATGTGTCCCATTATGAGCCCCCAAAAAGGGAGGAATATTTTGCTGAATATGGGGAATTACATAGCTGGGTAGCTTGTAAGTTTAAAGCTCTGGGAGAGACTAAAGCTGGAGCAGACGCATTGAGGCTTCTAATGCTGTAGAGAGTCTTGTGAAGCAAAAGCCTGTTCTTGAACGCAAGGCTTTCACCTGCCCTCAAATTTGTATTTGTTTCTCCGTCTGTGTGCATGGGACTTTATCAATAGAAAGTGTTCTCTATGCAAAAGCTGTCAAAATAAACATGGTATAAGAGGATGTTTCTGGTGATGCTTTACTGAGATGTAGTGTATTTAAATCTCAGATGAAGAGGCATTCACAAGTTGAGCAGAAGGTAGGTGAAGTGTTTATGACCAAGGCGCCATACTGAAAATCTAGGTTAAGCCCTGGATCTGTCAGAGGCTTTGTATGTGTCCTTGGGCAAGTTTCTCAATCTCTCCTGGGCCTAATAAAAGTACTTTCGTTCTCACTCCACTTGTCTACCTGGTCTTATTTAGACTGTAAGCTCTCCAGGCCAGGGGACTCCCATCAGGAGCAGACAGTTCCAGTCTGCGCGGTGTTGCCCTGTGCTACTATAATCAAAGTAATAACAGTGATCACCCTGGAGGGCCAAATCCTGCAGTTCTTATATGACCACAGTGAGCTTCAGAGGCTCTAAACAAAATTACATTTGTTCCTCTTTGTCCCATATGCCTGCCTCTTTGTCATTCTTACTAGTAATATTTTGGTAATTAACTTTGTAGGCTTTTTTCAGTTTAAAAGTTTTAAAATAATGCCTGAGCACTGTGGCAGCCCACTCCTGGGATATTTTCAAAGTGTGATTTTGAAGCTATTTGATTTGTGCTGTCAATCAAATGAGACACATAGGAAGTGCTGTGGAATGGAAGGAGCAGTGCCATCAATATGGCTTTTTTGTGCACAAAGTTACTGAAGTGAGTTGTCCTTCAAACTGCTCTCAAGCATAGTTTTGGAAAGAGGTAGTTGGAGCTGGGCAGAGCCAGGGAGCAAGTCAATAACAAACAGTGGGCTCATTTGTCAAGTTTGTTCAGTGATCATCTGTATTTACAATATAGGTCCCTGTGTACACTGATCTAGACTGGATTGACAGAGGGAATGAAACATTTGCTGGCAGACCATAAGTCAGGTTCTAATGACGGCACTGATCTTGTCTGTGCTGTTTGATGTCATGCAAGCAAGCATACAGCTTTCTGCCAGTCTCTTAAAAGATCAATGAAAAATTGAAATCCATTCCCAGATATAACTGGAATCAAAAAAGCAGGAACAAACTTTTCTCTTTTTACAAGATGCATTTGTTATATAACAAAAATGTTAACACCAGTTAATTGTGAAAGATGAAATAAGAAATAAGATGAGAAGATGAATCCTGGCATTCTCCATGGGTTATTGTGTCCAACATGTGACAACCATAGTTCAGGGGAGTTGATTTTCGCATAAACATGAATGTATTGCAGTGCAACATGAAATACTGACCTCAAATTCCTCCTCAAATGTATTAAGCTTGTAATTATTTCCAGACAAATATATGCATTTTTTATTTTTTTTATTGCTTACATACACTGGAAACTGGGTAGAACCACTGTATCTCTCTTCACCCAGACAGCCCATGCCTTTGTGAAATCAAACATATATTGGGGATATTTTCTGGGAAAAGGCTAGTTGCTTTATATAACCCCTCTCATCTCCCTTTCTCTCTGTAGCCTTTGTGTGGAGTGGGAACATGTGAGTTAGGTGGTCAATTGTGTGCATTTGTGCAGTTGTCAGCCCACTTAGTGCTGTCCCTCCCTGTTCCTCCTGATGCCCCAGCACACTCTCTGGGTACTCTTGGCCCTTTCTTGGCTCCCTTGGCCGGCCTCAGACCTTTAAGCCTGGCCTGGGAGATCTTTCAGTATTGCTTTCACTTTTATACAGAAATGAACTGTGTAGCCTGTTGGACCTTTGTTTGTTCTTGTCACTTGCAGGGAGCCGAGCTCCGGATGTGCCCTGGGCTGCAGGTTCACAGGATTGACGGGACATTTTTGGACTTGTTTTCTCTTTCCACTGCCCTCTCGTGGCTCCTGTCAGCAGTACCTTTGAACAGCCATAGCAAACCAGACCTGCCTGACTCTTTCTTTCTAGAAAAAAGTTCAGAGAAGCAGCAACAGTCAGCTTTGGTATAACTCACATGGCTGTTCACTGCTATATACTCTGAAAATAATTTAGAAACTTATTAATCACGTATTTAATGATTTAAAAGAAAAATATATATTAGTTTTGGACTTGAGTAACACTTGGCTTCAGAATTCTTTGTTCATCCAATTCATCTCATTCAGAATACCAACTCAGAGAAAACCTAATTTATCATAAGCGTTTGTGTGGGAGAGAGATGGAGTTTAGGGTCTATATATCAATATACATGCATTGTTCCATAATAGTAATTGCAATGTGAAGGCAGAAGTCCAACTGAAGTCATGAAATCCTATTTTAATAATGGTTTATGAAACTGATGATTTTGCAGATGCTTTTGGAAGGAAGTTCCTTCTCACAAATACTTCAATCACAGTTAGATGCCCAGGAGAAGGTAGGGAGGAATGCAGCATGATCAGAGTGTAGTTATCATGTTCAGATGGCTTCTTACCAATTCAGTTTCCATAAGAACACAATAAATGCTTGCTGTAGGCACAGTTATTAAAACCACAGGTTAGCCTTCCATACGTAATGAAATAGGCCTGAAAATCACAACATAAAAACATTCCAGATGTTATTTGACTTACGGTTTCAAGACTTCAGAGTGCACACAGCTCGTCCTCTTAAGCTGTGTTTTGCAGCTGCTGGGGATAGAAATGAAAAAAGAATTGACAGGTAATATTTGCCTGGACAGCCCCAGGTCTCAAAGGCTAAACAAACTTTTCTGTCCTTTATCCAAGAAGCTAATGGGTGGGGTGAAGGGAGGCTGGCTGCTTCCCATCTCTTCAGGACAGCACTTCAGAGCCTGGCAGGTAGCAGAGGAAGTGGCAGTCCCTGTGAGAAGGCTCAGCAGCATTAGGGCATGAAGCTATGGGATACAGAGGTGGAGCTACTGCCCTTCATCTCCAAGGCAGCTCCTCCCTCTGCACAGTGTGGAGAGACGGACAGTGCCCAAGCAGCTGCCTTTCCAGTCAGCTTTGGGGCTCCGAGGCCTCACAGTGTCTGAGCATGGGGTCTTGAGATGCACCTCCACTGCTGGAACAGTACCAGGGCCCAGAGAAAGCAGCTGAGATGAGAGGAGCCAGGAGACATGGAGCCAGCTACTTAAAAGAGGCAGCAGGTACGGTGATGTGGCATGGGAACAGTGGAAACAGCTGGTACCTTTGCAGGTTGTCAGAAAATGGACAGTTGGGAGATACAGCAGAAGAACTGTGGATAAATAGAAAATTAATTTAAAAGGGCACAAGACCTCTGTATTCTTTAATAACTTTTATTTAGGAGATTTATCTGTTTTATATAATGCTCCTATTATGACTACAAACGATAGCCTTATACTGGTTTTGTGTATTAATCCTTGAGAAAAAGGGAAATACTTTTCACTTTCAAATGAGACATTGAAAATAACTGAGAGACTGAGCCACTGAACGGGGAAATTAACCTACCTCCCTGAATAGCTGTTTACCTTCTAGATCATGTTTCGAAAACTAACTATGCCTGCATTGTGTAAGGATTATTTTCTCTTTTTTCAATACAAAGAATGGCAACAATTAATCACCAGCTCTAGAGCATATCTTGGGCTCCAGCCACTGTCTATGAATAGGAACTGAAAAAAAAAGAGGAAAGGGGAATGGAGCTTTTGGTAGAGAAGAACACTTACTCCATTTGCATTAATTTATTTTGTTCTTTTCCACTTGTTTTATGCTTTTACTTCTTTTTTTTTTTTAATTTAGTAGATTTATTTTACAGATGGCAATGACAATAGATGGCAGCAAAACCGAAGTTTGTTTTAATTTATTCTCAAATTTAAAGATGAAAAGCATATGAAATTAATTGGGAGGTACAGTCAGCACCACTCACTGCTTCACTCTTGCTGACCCATTAACAACATGATTCTTGTGGGAAAGATGAGTCCTCTCCTTAGACTGTTTTAAACAGTCTCTGCAATAAATCATTTGGACGTAGTTATTTGTTACAGGAACACAACTGTTCTTCCTGTCTCCTGGCAGATCATTTACTGGGTTCACTTGTTGCAGGTAATTCCTTGCTGTATTCTTTTGGCCAACATTTGCTCTTATGGGTCTGACAATAGAAGGTGGGAATAAAACGCTCCATGGGAAATGTGTTTTTTCACGTTTTTCCATCCTCATAACCTTGGGAAGGCATTTGTTGCAGAAGTACAGACATACTCAGCTTTGTAGGTATTTAAGCACGCTCATACTTGGTGCTTCAATTATATTGTCTTGCTTACAGTTTCAGGGGTCTGCCATTGCAGCCTTTATTTTGTCATATTCACAGAAGTAGTCCTCTTTACCCTCTTGGAGACAAAGAGTAAGTTATTGGGTGTTAGAGATCTAGCTTTGGAGCCAAACTCCTAATGACAAAGAATTTTAGGATCAACACCAAAATACATGAGCTGCATGGATGAGGAGAGCAGGTAGGATTCCAGGATACGAGGACAGCGCTACTTGGGTATATTGTTGTTCCAGTGGAGCTCCCTCCCTGAACAAAGCATTAATAAAGAAATTCTTTCATAAGAGATACTCCACCCGGGAATGTTTCAGGGCGCAAGTGTTCTATTGTGTCTTGTTTGTGGAGGAGATACTATTATTACTTACCACTGATACTGTGCCACCGGCATGTTTAGTGGTTTGTCAACACTTAGGAAAACAGGTCCTTGCAGCCCTGGAGCGCAAATATGCTAAAGAAGTGCAAATAGAAGCAAAATTGGCAGGGAAGACTGATTTAAAAACCTTTACTCGGTTTGGTAAACAATCGCTGTCATAAATAATCCCATTTTGGGACTTCCCTTGTTTGAGCAAGGGAGTACTGTAACCAAATGCAATTAGTTAAGTTGCATATCAAGTTTTTTTCCTCATTGTTTTTTTAATAGTGCTATCTTGTGGTGAAGCCTGGAGGAACTGGGGCTTCATGTGGGGTGAGGAAGAGCAGGTAGAAATGGCCAGGGGCAGATGGGCACAGCACGTGCCTTTTTCTCTATTGGTTTTTAGCCCTGTCCATCGGGGCTAACTAGACCAAAATCTATGGTGTGACTCCAGTTTTATATCTACAGAGCAGGGTCCAGACCAGCATTGCTGCCAGCTCATTAGCCTTGTCCTGTCATGGTGAACGAGTTTCCTTGTCAATCCTTTTCTCCAAAGCTTTGCACTCCTTTGTGTTTGAGAACAGAGGGCTGCCTTTGGTGTTTGTGGCGGTGGAAGGAGACCCAGGAGCACCTTCTGAGTTGTGTGACATTTCAAAGAGCCCGTCTGTAGTTGCACTGGATGTATTTCTTCTTTCTTCCTGTTGCTGGGGCCATGGTGGCTCCCCGGAATGGCTCTCCACGGGGCTGGCAGGGCAGGGCCTGTGGCTGTCTTTTTGACACTGTTCTTCAAGGCCACCAGCTCTGCTGGTTAAGGGCAAACCCACAAGGGCAGGAAGCGCACAGGACACTTTGACCCATGGTAATTCGAACAGAAGCCTTGTGCCAGGGTTTTCAGGATGTTAAGACTAATGTTTGCATTTTCAAGTGACAAAACAGTGTAAAAATGAAAATCACAAAGATTATTACTGTTACTATTATCTAGCCCACTTTCTGATGTCACTAGGGCTGCCAAAAATAAGATACTGCTGAAACTGATTAGATTTAAGCCAAGGCTTACTGTTAAGCCCATGGGTAGATATTTTCTAAGTCCAGGCTTAATGGTAAAGGTAGAATTAACTGGACTTTGTCTATTGGATAAATTGAACAGGCTTCAAAAGTAAATAGGTCAGACACAGTAGTACAAGCAAGGATTAATTACTGAGTAGACAGTCAATATGGGGAGTTATTCTGGGATAACTAATGCAGAACAGTTCAATTTTGTTGGGTTTTCTATGGAGTTGTGGCCCAGTCAAGGACTCATGCGTGTTTGTAGGAAGTCTGTGCACTTCCCCTGTTTGACCTATCCTACAGTAATGTCTCTATGTTCTCAACACCATCTGCCTCCTCCACAGTTCAAGTGTGGAAGTTAAATTAATCGTTAACATTAACGGGTATTGGAGATGGCCATTAGGTGGAAGAAGACAGCAAGCAGAGAGTCATGGAGGTGTCTGGAGAAGAGAACCATCTGAGATGCTGAAAACGTCAGCAAAGTATGGTCTGATTCGCGTTCATGGTGGCTGGATATCTTCCCACCTGTACTGGCACATCTGTGCTCCAGTGGGAAGCTCAGGTTACATGTATTGTGTAGTCCTGTCAAAGACTGCAGCACATGCTTTCTGTGTTGAAGCCCAAGGCACTGGAGTTTGGCTGGATTTGGTCCCTGAGGTACATCCAACTCTCATGTCCTTCTGTCATACAGCACTTGCACCTCCTGAAGATGTGGCTCTTGGCAAGGCCTGGCTAAATGGCTGAGAGCAAAGCTAGTTGGGCTGTACGTCAAGAATTCAGCTTGGTTTCTGCCAGACACTGTTTTGATGGCATTTGAAAAATGTTGCATGTGTCTGCCTCGTTTTTTTCTCTAAAATTTAGGGTTTGCCATTGGTTTACGTATACTGAGTTTAATCATCCTGTAAAATCTTTCTGCTTTCTGAATCCAGTTTTCAAGTCAAGTGCAGTTTGGCCCAATGGAGTTTTGAGATTTGGGCACAGAGATTCTTTTCTTCTCTGGTCCACAAATTTAACACAGGACTATATAAACTAAGGACTAACCTCAGTTCAGTCTTTTCTATACTTGTTTTAAGTGGAAAAATTACTTAATTCCTCAGAGCTTCCAGTCTGAAAATTTTCACTACTTATGTATTTCATGCAAGAAATTCATTAAAGTGGGTAGGGAAAAATGGGACTTCTTCCTGAGAATTTGTGCATCTGAATGTTCACGTGAAATGTATTTCTAATCCTTCTTTGCAGGTAAATTATTGTATTAACGCTGTTAGATGTAATAAACTATTTAAATGCCTGTATTTTAAATCTCTACCAGAAACTATATTCTTTTCCTTAGTCTTACCTCAGAAGTAAATAGGTCCATGTACTGGTACCATATTAACTGTGACCAAATACATCAAAACCACAAAACAAAAGCTAAGAGTAATTTATGAAAAGTGCAGTCTTTTGACACTTTATTGCACATAAATTACATACGATTTACTTTGTGGTTGGCATAATCAAGCAGCTGCAGTACTTCTGGTTGCCATGTCTCTGGATTTTTAGAGTAGGGATCTGAGTGCAGAAAGCTGGAGTCAGGGGAAGCTGCAGCAGTGTGGCTGGGGTGCTCTGCAGTCTGTTTCTTCCTGCATTATAGATTTGTATGTTGTTAAATATATATTTAGATGTATATTTAAAATTATATGCATGCAAATATTTTAAAGTATGATTATACAATAATATTTCTATTTCCAGGGGAAGAGTTGTGCTAAATTGTGAGATTCTAAGCTACTATAGCAGACAATCCATGTATTATATACATGTATATAAGCATTACATTTCCAGATGAAAAATGTCCACTGTGTCAACATTTAAAGCTTACATTAATTCTTGTGACCTCTTTCCTTAATTTAAAGCAATGTAATGAGGCCTTTGTAGTATTACAGTAACACATAAACTGTGTGCAGGTACACTCTGACCTATCTTACTTCTGTTGTGCAGAATTGTAAACTCAGCTCACTGTGAGACTCTGTGTAATTATGTGAGATTGCAAAGGTGTATTTTGAGGTCCCTAGGCTTCAAGCTTAGCTCTGTACAAACTACTGTCTAAGCCTGTTTGGAGCCTCTCAGTTTTAGGGCTTTGTCCAGACCCAAGGGCCATCATACACAAACTTGCTTGTGGAGGTGAGACCCTGATCTGAATTTGAAATCAATTCCCCTCATTCAGAGTTCTCACCTGGCCTGTGTCTTGTTTCTTGTTTTTCTTCTTATATTGTTTCGTAGGAAAGGTTTTGCATAAAGGATTTCATATAATAACAGGAGCAATAGCATCTGCATTTTATGTCTTTGTAAGACAGTTAAATTTATAATATATGGCTGAGCTGTAAATACTTGCATAGATGACTGTCCCTTTGCATGCTAACAATATTTATGAAAGGTTTCACAATCAGCTAGCAGCTCTACCCTGGAAGAGTAAATATGTCTGCTGTTAATCATTAGCTTCAGATTTACTGAGAGACCTGATCCTCAGCCTTTCAATCCATCATGTAGCACACGTGGTGTACATCTGCATTTCTATGTAAGATTTCTGTGACAGAAATTCAGGAGCTCAAAACTTGCTCCTGTCATGCAGTGGTTTTGGATTGAGACTACATCTATCCCTGCAAACAAATCAGAATCTTTACATGGAGAATTATATCCATTGCCCCTATTAGCATGTATTAATGCTAATGGGAACACCTATTAAAGAAGTAGTCTCATTAGAGATATTAATTACTACCGTTCAGAAGCTATGTGACACACTTTAAAATGATAGGTAGCCCTTCTTTCCGTTGCATCATGGATTTGTTTTGTTATTACCCTATAATATTGGTAGGTAGCTTGCAAGTATTGACAGTATAATAAAGTAACACCCTTTTCTTTCACTGTCATTTGCAGCCTGTACATCTCTGTACTCATTTGTAAAACATTCTCAGAGTGGAGCTTTCCCCATGGAGAGAATGGCAGACAGTCAGCCCGAGCTGGGGAGTCACAGCTGTGACATTACTAGCAGTATTCACAGAATCACAGAATATACTGAGTATTCTACCTCATTCACTTTTATTGATCAGCAGCCCAAAGGCTAAAAAGCCTAAAAGCTTTCATAGTCTAAGTATGCATAAACTCTAAAGGATATGTACTTAGAGCCTTTTCTACTTGTTCCAGCAGGGCTGAAATAGTGTTTTCATTGTAAACCCAAGGCAGCCTCTAAAGAAATAGTTTCATGTTAAAGGTAACATTTTGAGGCATTGTTACAGCTTGAGCTGGGTGATTAATCACCATCAGCCCTGGAGATACCAGTCTTCAATGCTCTGTACTTTGAAAACTCAGCTTCATGAAGACAGTCATTGAGCTTCTGATTTCAGAGCTTTAACTGAGAACTTCTGCCAGAGCAGAGGGAAGTTATGTGGTCAGCATGGGAATTAACCCCATCTTTACCCTTACAACATTTCCTACTTTTCTGTTTCAAAGGAAAGTGTGATTCCATGCTCTTGCTCAGGGAAGCAGACAAAACCTTCAAGGGGGAAGGAGTGTTAGACTTGGTGAAGGAAAACAGCAGCTAGTGTAAGTCATCTGCGATGTATTTATTTCATATAGTTTAATGTGAGAAGTTAATGCTTTGGGAAAAAAAAAAAACCAGAGGTGACTTTTGGCCGCCCTACAGAGAGTGTTGACGTTAAGGACTTGTAGACACAAAAGACATTGTTACTTATGGAGTAGAAAGAAGTATTCAACACACAGGGGGAATGTGATGAGAATGTTTCATATGTGCTGATAAGTCTCGCTGTCTCTGTGGATTGTGTGTAATGAATGTACACACTGCCACTGTATTAGGCTATCTCAAAGCAGGTGATCAGCTCTAATTTAAAAGAATAAATTTGCTCAATAGAGGTAGTGTAATAATGTCAAATGTGTGATTTTTTTTCCTACTTTTTAATTAAAAAGAAGAGAAGTGGAAATGAAGGGTTTTCCCCATGAGCAGGTAAGGTGGAACTTCAGTAAGGGCAGAAAAGATGTTCTGCCTTTAACTAATTTATTCCCTGAGTGTATCCCTGACACACGCAGCAGGACTTAATGTGTGAATCTAATATCTATTGTCAGAAAAGTGATCTGAGGACAAAATTATATTTACTGTTTCCAGCTATACGTTTATGTAGCTACTTGCATTGATATCGTGAGCAGAAGTGGTATCTGTGTGTTTTAAGTACTTCTGCCTATTAAATGTACAATCTGGGAGGAAAAACTAGAGAAGATTGATTCCCTTTTCACTTTCTTCCAATTTCCATCTCTGGTTTTGCATATTTCCAGAATCTAAATATTTTGGGATAATTGTGAGCTGGCAACTTGATCAAAATGGGATTGCAAACATGCAGTTCAGTGCTGGGCTGTGAAGTTTGTCCTGTCCTTCAGGTGAATCTTGGCACTTCCAGTTACTTCTTTCCATCCAGAGGTATCACCACTAGGTGACTCTCCCTCCCACACTCTGACCTGATGCCTTTTCAGGATAGTGAAAGTCCTTCCATTACATTAATTGGTGTTTGGGTCATGATCAGTAACAAACACTGAACCAACACACTCTTCTTTCTTCATGTTGTGACTCATCCTCTTTGCCAATACACATCTTTAGTTTTATTGCTCACATACTCAGATGAATACATCTGAAGGCAACTTAGTGGGTTAATGGGCTTTATAAAATAAATATACAATAACAAAAACAACAGAAGGGTGAAAATGATGAAGACTTAAATAGAAAACTACGATTTCAGGGGAAGAAAAAATTAAATTTGAGCAAGCTAGGTTTGAGCATTATTCCAACATATTTTATTCCTCAAAATATACCTTGATTTTTCAGATAATTACTGCAGAAATGCTTCATTTTACAAATATCAAAGAAAAAAATAAGTGCATTTTCAGTTAGATCTTTTTACATTGTCTTGTAGCATGTGCAACCAAAACATGGGAGTCATTTTTCCTCTGTGATTCACCTACTTTTGCATAATGTTATACATGTAATAATGAGGCTGACTTGGTTCATTTTCATTAGCCAAACAGACAGCATTATGAAAGAAAAACAAACAAAAGATGCTTTAATGTGAATAAAAACTACTAAGAATGAAGACTGCCATAGAAAGCAGACCTATTTTGTGTCAGAAGTGCTAGGAAAGAGTATGTTGACTCTGTGTATTATTATTTTTCTTCCTGGTAGGATTAACCTGCCACAGGAGCTTCTCTGGCACCTTGGTAACCAGAATGTTGTTGTTATTGCTATTATATGTTTCTAGGAAATGACAGATAAAATTTTTTTCAAATTACTTCAGCTGTGGTAGTCTTAGCCACTGCCAGTAATACTTCTTTTCCTCCTTCTTTCCAAATACAACAACTTGAAAGTATGTCTTTAAATTATTTTCATAAAATTCAAAGGAACTATAAGTGAGAAAACATTCTTGCATGTGCATTTTAGAGCTACCCGTGGCTGTGAGAAGAGCCAGAGTTTTCTAGAAAAGTAATTGGTCATAGAAGTGATGAAGTTGCATAGTTCACCAGTGCAACATAATGTATAAAGCAGTGGGAAGGGGATAAACTGAAGTAAAAAAAATTAGGAAAGAACAGATTCTTCAGGTACTGTGTTTGAACATCTCTGGCCTTTCTTTGCTGACAAAGTAAGAAATATAAACAGAGTAAAGAGAAAAGCTTGGTTTGAGTAACTGTTTTTACAGGTTACCTGCCCTGCTGTATTTTCTGTGTAATGTTTTCAACACTGGTTTTATCTGCAGTCTTTTCAGCCTTATGCTCTCAGACACTGAGCTTTGATCCAGTGAGCAAATTGCATCTGCTTGCTCTTCACCTGATGTAATTCCTCATGCTCTGTGGTTGCTGTGTATCAGTTCCTGTGAGGTGTGTGGTAAGTGTCCTTTAGGGCCAAATCCTGCTCTACTGAAATCAATAGGAATCACAATTTCTGCTTTGGCAAAAGTGGGATCGAGTCCTCTGTCTCCTCCAAACAGCAGGTGCGTCCCCAGATGACCTATTTGGCAACCAGTTTCTACTCCCTTGCACATCTCTCTTCTGCTTTATATTCAGGATGAAGATGGTAAAGAAAATACCTTTCCTCTTACAGTAGCAATTAAGCTCCTTATTATCCTAGCAGGAAGTGGCAGGGGAGGCTACACGTCTATTGACAATATTTATGGTAACCCACATGAGAGTCTAGTACATAGAAACATTTAGGTTAACTTTTCCCTGGAGATGTCTGTCAGAAATACTGGGACATCCTTGTACCAATAAGGAAGAGATGTTTTTTTAAAAACAGTGTAAAGAAATTGCTCCTGAGTGATTCATTAGTTTAGATGCCGTGTAGGATAATAGGTGGGAAAAGGTAACGAGGTGTAGCCTGTGAGGTCATTTAGGATTGCTGCCTGCTCTGCTTTGTGGAGCAGTCTCCTGTAAGTTATCCTGGGAATGGATTTGCCTTTAATCCCACAACAGTTTACAGCTACTTTTCCCAGTCACAATGATGTTGTCTCCTCTCAAGATGAAGTGGCTTCAAGTGTCCAAACGTGGCTGCAGACAAATGAGGAGTAAGGATGGATGGAGCAGACACGGAAGCAGGATTACTGCATTTGGTTTGGAGGGCACCAGGTGTTTTGACACTCCTACAGAGCAGTGTCTCAATATCTAATTGGTAATCCGAGTAACAATAGCGCTGCCTCAGAGGCAAGTTCATTGCAATAGTGACTGCAGATACCATCTCCTGCTGTAATTGTTCCTTGAGACAGGCTTTCCTTCTGGCTCCCAACTGCTGTTCATTAGTATCATGAGGGGGCACATAAACTTGACAGAGCAGGTATGTAGGGAAATGATGTGGTTTGGCTGGGAGTCATCAGGAAGGAGAAATACTTAATAGTCACGCAATATTGCAATTACATATTGGGTATCATATTAATATTATTCGTTGCTCAGATAACTATGTATGCTCAATATATGGGCCCGTGTGTATGTATAAATATAAATACGCACAAGCAGTTTAAAGAATTTTTTTTGTAAGCTGGGGATGACAGCACAATTCCAAAGCAGTGCATTCACAGATAACGAGTGCAGATAATGCCAAGCACGTACAGGTAAAGGCTTTACAGTGTTTAAAGGCAGTGTCAGTGCAGGACTTCCAATACATTTCTCCGCGAAAGCCACGTTCGTGCAGTGCCTCATACGGTCGATGTTGGAGTAAGCGTGGGGGGTTTGTTTCCCCCTAGCCTCTGGAACGCGTGGAAGTGAAAGGAAATAGGTGGTTAGCCGTGCCTCCTGTCCCGGGATGCTCCGCCGGGCGGGCGCTCGGCTGCAGTCCCTCCCGCCGCCGCGGGGCGGCGCCAGGGCCCCGCCGGCTCCCCCGGGAGCGCGGACGCCGGCGTGGCTTTTTGGGAAGGTGCTCCCGGTGGGATGCTCGGGGATGGATGGCCGCGGGTGGCCTCCGCTCCGGGCTCTTCGGCAGGACGGGAGCTGTGCCCGCAGCCGCCCCCCGAGTGCCGCCTGGCTCCGTGTCCTTTTACTCCTCCTTACTGCTAAAGCGGTGACTAAACACCGCGAATGCCTTCGCTTGGAATGCAGCCCAGCAGTGATGTTGGAACAGGAGGGGATGAACAACGTGCTCTCTCAGGAGCCAACTTCATGACCTCACTGCCGTGGTGCGGTAATATCTGCGATGATTAACATTTTTGCCTTTCTAATAAGTTTATTTGGAATGGCTTGTACTCGTAACGTGTAGCTGTGTAATCTTCTTCAAAGGAAATACTCATTTTTCAAAAAGTTTCCCTCCAGCCTTCCTCTTCATCAGATGCCACCAGATGAACAGTAGGTGCTAGTATGGACAATGTACTCTGTATAAATTGCAGATCAAAATACATCCATTTCCAGACTAGATATTTAATTTTAAGTGTATTTTGTGAGGTAGTGTTCTCTTAGATAATATGAGTTTTTATTTAAATTGATAACTGAAATAACTTAGTTCTCTGAGAACATCTGTATTCCTGGATATGGGTTTTAGCACTGATTAAGGAGGCAGATTTACATGAAAGCCTTGCTCAAGCATTGGTATTACATCTCCAGGCTGTGCACAAAGTCTTGTTTTGTTGCTGTCAGAATCAGTTGGGGTGTGGATTTGCTGCATTTGCATCTATACTTTAGGCACTTGCCTAATGTAATTTGAAAACAAGTAACTTTGCATGTCCACTGCACTGTTCCCACACCTTTGCAACTGTGCCTTATTCTTTTATGTCCAGCTAAACAATTTGTTCCTCTGACCTCCTGGTCTAAAACCTGAACTTACTACTAAATAACTCCTTCAGCTGCAGCCCCAGGCGTGTAGCTTGTGCAGGCTTCACCTCAGTGCGGCAGAACATCAATAGTCATTGTTAGTTGCCTCCATGCATATTAAACACAAGCAGAATCACTATGCAGCAAGGAAAGAGGAAAATGTGATAAACTTGTTTAACACGTTGCGTGAATATCTATTAGCTGAATTCACAATTTATTGTTCTCCTTTGCATAGAAAATGTGTAGTGGACACTGCCAGGGCATTGGTGATCTTCCTCTTGAAAATAAAAATAATCTTGTTATTGCGTCTACTTAAACGAGTGAATAAATATTTCAAAAATTGCTTTGTTAGGGTGTTATTTATTCTAATTTGATTATTGGCTGAACTTAACATTACTTTCAATTAGTTTTAGAAGGCTTATGAATTATTACCTTATTTTTGCAAGGAAAAAGGATGCGCTTCTTCAAGGCAGAGAATAATTCAAGCATATGAGTTCATCCACTTAACTTGGTCACGTAGTCTCATTTGTTAAGCAGGGGAATTTTGTTGTCACTAAAACTTTCAGGTGATTGCTGTGAACATATGTCCCACTATATCTTTTTAAAAGTCATTGCATGTAGAAATATACTGTAAATACTTAAATGAACAGCAGGTAGAGTTCCTAATGATGTGCCTGTAATATCTAAAATGACTTAAAATACTTTTTTTTACCTTTCTAGCAAACTTCTGAAGAGAAAGAAGTCTGAAAAAGGACTGCAGGGAGTGACTGGAGAATGGTTTGAAGAAATAAAAAGAAAAAAATTTCAGAATTACACTGATGTCAATAGAATGTTAAAACCACCATTAGAGCATCAGCTGAGGAAGAGCAAAAACATCAGTGAGTTGCATTCTTCCATTTTCTTATCTGTATAGTAAGTCACCAAACCAATGTCTTACAGCATTTCAGAGTGTAATAGCTAACAAGTTTCTGAAACTGCATTGAGTTTCTTCTCATATCATAGTTTTACCAAAGATATATTTTCAAAATGAGTATGTTTCTATAAGCAGATTCTGTTAAAATCACAGCTAGGAGTCACAAGACAAAATGCCTGATACTGTTATGCCATAGTCCGAATCGCAGTGCAGCCCAGGTTGGAAGGACATCAGAAGGTCATCAGATCCAACCTTTTGTTGGAAAGGGAGCCTGGATGAGATTATTTAGAACCTGCTGCAGTCACATCTTGTAAACCTCCAGTGATGGGGCCTCCATCACGTCCCTGGGGAGGCTGTTATTAGTGATTAGTTGTCCTCACTGTAAAAAATTTCTTTCTTAATCAAGATGAAGTTGCTGTAATTATAGTAAATACAGTTTTCCCAAGCAAAGCAGCGATGTTTGCTTTGTACAAAAATATTGTGGTTTAACCCCAGCTGGCAGCTAAGCACTGCACAGCCACTCGCTCCCCCACAGTGGGATGGGGGAGAGAATTGGAAGGCTAAAAGTGGATTGAGATAAAGACAGTTGAATAGCTAAAGCAAAAGCCATGCATGTAAGCAAAGCAAAACAAGGAATTCATTCACCATTCTCCATGGTCAGGCAGTTGTTCAGCCATCTCCAGGAAAGCAGAGCTCCATCACATGTAACGGTGACTTGAGGAGACAAATGCCATCCTGCTGAATGTGCCCCACTTCCTCCTTCTTCCTCCAGATTTTATTGCTGAGCATGATGACATATGGCCTGGAATATCCCTTGGATCAGCTGGGCTCAGCTGTCCCAGCTCTGTCCCTTCCCAGCTCCTTGTGCACCCCCTGTCCCCTCTCTGGTGGGGTGGTATGAGAGGCAGAAAAGGCTTGGCTCTGTGTAAGCCCTGCTCAGCAGTAATGAGAACATCCCTGAATTATCAACACTATGCTCAGCACAAATCCAGAACATAGCCCTGTGCAAGTTACTACGGAAAAAATCAACTATCCCATACAAAGCCAGCACATTCTCTACTCCTTACTCCATACCATTCACATCATGCCCAGATCCCACACTATCTAATGCATTCTCATAATCCAACCCACTGCCTTCCCATCATTTGATATTATACACAGGTATCATTCCTTTAGTCTGTGGGCCACCCCTGTAAAACATCTGTAAAATGCCCAGAAAATGTCCACAAACATCCACAAAATGTCCACTGAGTTAAATTAGCCCATGACTTTGGGCTCCATCTGTTATGGTGGTTGCTCAGGACAGGTGAGGTGGGGTGTTGCATGGAATTACCGGGCACCAAAGCCAGCTCAGGCTGGGTCACTGATGCACTTGCACTGCTCCTTGCAAGGCTTGTCCTGTACTGGTTTGGGTGGTTCCTGCTGATAGTAATTCCTATAACATGCAACTCAAATCATGGGCTACCGGAATTCAAAGGTATTTTCATTACAGTCTCCACCCCTGGTACCTTTGGGCCAGGTTCTAGGGTTTAACATTGCAATGAACTCCTCTCCTTGCTCCCAGCCTGGCTAGCAACAAGGGGTTCCTTATATTCGCATAACATGCAACTCAAATCCTGGCTTACAACAATTTAAAGGTGTTTTCATTACTATCTCCACCCCTGGTCCCTTTGGAGCAGACCATCTGGTTTAGCATTGCACTGAACTCTTCCCCTTGCCCCTGCTCTGGCTTGGACTTACCCGCATACTGTAATCCCTCATCAGGGGTGTACCTGCTCCAAGTGGAGCCACAGCCTCTCCTGGGGTATACTTGCTGTGGCATGGACTTATCCACAGTCACAGTCCATTTGAGGTCCACTTTTTCCAATGAGGCCTCCTCCACAGGCCACAATGCCTTTAGAGATACACCTCCTCCAAAATGGCCTTACCCATGGCTGCAGTCTCTGCAGGGGAGTAACTGCTCTGTCATGGTCTTACCCATGGCCACATGCTTTGAGGTTCTCCAGCATGACTTCATGCACAGCCACAGATGCTTCAAGGTGTACCTTCTGCAGTATGGGCTTATTCTTGGGCCACAATCCCTTCAGAGGTACACCATGGCACGTTACCATTCCACTAATGAGCACTAGGCTCTAATACACAGTCAGGCCAGGAAGCCCCATGGCAAGCACAGGAGCCTGTCAATTGATAGCTTAACTAGAACAGCTGTAACTTCAGTCCAGCACATTCCATTAAAATCTCTCAAATCCTTCGAGCCCCACAGTGGGGATCATCAAGGACTGTTGTGCTTTAACCCCAGCTGGCAACTAAGCACCACTCATCCATTCACTCACCCACCCCGCATCAGGATGGGCAGGAGCCTAAAAGTGAGAGAACTCATGAGTTAAGATAAAGACAGTTTAATAGGTAAAGCAAAAAGACATGTACATGAGAAAAGCAAGCCAAAGAATTAATTCACTGCTTCCTGTGGGCAGGCAGGAAACCAGGGATCCATCACACACAATGGTTACTTGGAAAGACAAACACCATCACTCTGAACTTCCTTCCTTCTTCTCCCCTCAGATTTATATGCTGAACACGATGCCATAGGGTCTGGAATGTCCCTTGGGTCAGTTGGGGTCAGCTGTCCCAACTGTGTCGCCTCCCATCTCCTTGTGTGAGCCTACTTGCTGGTGGGGTGGTGCAAGAAGCAAAAATGCCTTGGCTGTGTAAGCCCTGCTCAGGAGGAATGAAAACATCCCTGAGTTATCAACACTGTGCTCAGCACAAATCCAGAACATAGCCCCGTGCGAGCTGCTATGGAAAAAATTAACTATCCCAGCCAAAGCCAGCACAAAAAACTTCAGTTTTAACTTAGTTTTCTTAGAAAACTAAAAACACCTAAATAACACTTGGAATAAGTAGATGGATTTGGGTGAGAGAGGTTTGAATGTACAAGTAGAAAACTTTTCCTATTAACACTGGACTAAAGGCATGCTGATTATCAGGGCAAGTGTCAAAGCCTGGAAAGTTGGCCTGACCAGGAAGCAACTTCTGGAGATCTCATTTCACAGGTTCTGATGCCCATCCAAAATAAACATGCATGAGAAACATTTTGTCTCTATACCAAGCATGGTATTCTATACTGTCTTTCCTCTTCCATCCAGATAGTTTTCATGCATAATATATTCTTTTATTCTGTTCACATTTCTGCATGTTTTTCATTGAGCTCTTCCTATTTGTGCTTCATCTCAGCTGGAAGCAGAGTCATGTATTTCAAAAGAAAAGTGAAAGCCTAACATTTTCCTGATAATATGGACCTATGCAAAACAGATCTGTCTTTCCTGACCATTTTCCGCCAACATTCCCTCTAGGCCACAGCTATCTACTAGTTTTCCCTTTCAGAGATGGTCTAATTGATGCATCAGCTAGCTAAATTCTGTGTAATTGTGCTCTAGTATTTAACTTTGAAAGCTCCTGTTTCTATTTCAGGTCTGAAGAAGGGGTTGTGTGCCTCAGAGGCTTGTCTGATATTTCCAACTGTATAAGTTGGCTAAATAAAAGGTACTATTTCTACCTGCAAGCCTTGCTCTGTCTACATCCCTAGACCATCCTGGCTACAGCAGAATGCTGTTAGGACTCTCCTGATGTCACCTGCATTGTCAAGTCAATGCAACCAAGAGGTTAGGCTCTATAAGGGGTAAAGAATGTGGCATTTTGGAATACAGTGAGTGTCACTGAGGTGAAAGCCATATATTACACACAGGATTTGAATCACATTACATGAATTACTCACTTCTTTTGGGAAGAGGTCCAAAATGCTGCCCCTTGCTGTTGTTATGCGTGGCACTTTGCTCTAATTTCTGGGTTTGCTTTCTCCTACAATCATCAGATAAGCCATTTTCAGACTGTTATAGTTTCAGGCATCTGTTGTTTTAAATAGAAAAAAAAAAGTAGTGCCTTATTCCTAAGTGAAGTCTTGTTTCCTTATATCCTTGTATGATACAGAAGACAGCTTAGTCTGAATTACTCTTATGTTATAGTCTATTAAGCCATTGCTTATTTTGGGTTGTCCCATTTATATTTCTTACAAATGTGAAAAGAAAGTGACTAATGATTGTGGGTGCCTCAATTTTCAAACGTGTAATTTGCCTATATTTTAAAACAACTATTGTTTTCAAATGGTTGAGTGCTGATTACTTCCTGAAAATCAGCCTCGTATATCTCACATGCACCACCCAAACCCAATAATACTTTTGAAACATTAGATATGTTTATCTTTTTCTGTCTTCTTGTTAGTCATTATAAACCAGCACGTCACATAGTCTCTCCCAAAATGTCTATAAAACTGGATTTTCCTGGCATAAAAGGTAAGCAAAAGAAAATTGTTTATGAAGACATAACATTTATGTATAGTTTAATACTGTATTTAGTAAGAAACAAATCTGGTTTTTATCATGTTTTTAGATCATAAAGAATTAAAAATGTCATCCCGCACAAGTCATCAAGCACAAAAGAACACTCCAGCTTCCTTTCTGGGATTCAGATCACCTTTCGCTTGGCTTTCCTCCTTTAGAAAATCGAGGAAAACCCAGACTCAGAAGCAACCACGGTGAGCTGTAATCACAACATACATTATTTCCACCTTGAAAAAAGTCTACAAATTGTTCTGTGCTTTGCTTAGAAAACTTTGTTAAATTATTTTTGTCGTTTCTTGCCTTTCACCTCCCTGGGAAGACTGGGATTTTACTTGGTCACGTAATGAGAGATTATCTGTTTTGTTTCAGAAGAATGAGGACTAAGTGGCAAGTAATAGGTAAAGTCTTGTAGCTAAATCTATTTTGCTCGAGTTTTGCATAACAGCTTAAAGTATATGAAAGCCCCCAGACTTAGCAGTGGCTGCATCCTATTCAATTCCCTCTCAAGAGGACACTGTGTAAGGCACACGAGGATCTGGTGCCCTACGGCTGTGATACATAAGAAAGTATAGCTTTCCCAAGCCATGGCAGAGAGTACTGGCCCCAGGCAGCTCTGCTGCATCAGTTTCCCACCATTTCTAGCCCAGAGGCAGCTAGAAGCAGGCCTGCAGCTCCAGCCAGGCTAACAGGGCAGCTCTCAGTGCTTTTGTCTTCTGTGCTTCGTCAGTGCTTTGGTTTCAGCTGCATCTGAACCAACGATGGTCTCATACGCAGCTCTGGAGCCACTGTTTGAAGAGCATCCTTCTCCTTTGCCCACCACAGGGTTAAAGCTGCTGTTCAGAGGCAACTGAGTCGGGGCTAAGCTGCAGTCAGGCTAGTTAGGCTGACTGTTCTCTCCTAACTTTTGTCTTGTGTGGTCCTGTGCATCTGCAACATCTGAATGTGGTCTTACTATTTTTGTGTGCATCTTAGAGTCATGCTTGGGACTGGCAATCGTAGGTAGGGGTGCACTGTGCAGCGCTGCAAAATCTTAAGCACAAAGCTGCAAGATCTTTGGTATAAAGAGCTGATTTTCACTCTATCTGTGAGTCTCAGGCTGGTATTATGGTCCATGCCTGGGGCTCCCAGGTGGCATGACGCTAAGACAAGGAACAGCTGTAATAAACAATGACAGGGAATGCAAGCCTCTAAAGAAATTATGATTAGTCTGATATGTAGGTTTTGTAACACAGCAGCTTGCCATTGTGGAGTGTTTGTATCAAAGCAGGAGATTTAAGGAGAGGTTTGAATAGAGGCTATGAGGTTAGCTTTGTGGATGTTCACTGGTAACAATTCTTTTACATAACAACACAGCACAGAAAAAAAAATGCAGTTTCAACACTGCTCCATACACATCATCTGCTCCTTTCTCTTCCCTGTGACACAGTGGTGCCCCTGGTGCTGGGACACACCAACATTGGTCCACAGCCCTCCCTGCAGAATAAAGGGGCACTTGTGTAACTGAGAGTCAGATTTCCAGGGTGCTTTATCCTGCTGCAAGCTAAGGTAGCCAACACACACACGAAGGTCTAGGCTTTGCTGTAGAATTCGAGCACTGAAAGATTTCTTAATTCAAGAGGGCAAAAAACCCCAAACTGTGCCTACATTAGATCAGGTTTTATCTGGCTTTTCCACAGAAAATCTGTCCTATCTCCGGCTCAGATGCCTTTGATTTCTTACCAAGCACAACTTGAAAAATAAACAAGTCAATCCTGACGTGTAACTGAGCTGATTGCTACATTTTCTAGTCACGCCTCTCTGTGGAAAACTTCCCCCACCCTCTTCTAGGTGTTGCCGTGGCATGTGGTTTGCTTTATGCATAGGCAAAGCACTGAAATAATCTGCCTCTCACCAGGTAGAGTTCTTTTGGAGTGCTAGTGAAATACACTAGGACACGGCGCTGTAAATGCTGTAAGCAAGCCTAACTGGCAGAAGCTTTTAAAATGGCTAAGTATTAATGGCTGGTTAGAGGGTCCTTTCTGTACCGGAGACAACAGTTTCATCAGCTGCAGTGGTGTTTTACTGTGAGAATAAATTATGGATGCTGCAAGAAGGAGTGTGCCTACATGGAGACGCAGAAGATGCTAATAAAAGGTTTGTAACTGTAGTCTGAAGTGTTCGGTGACTTTTGATTCCAAGGTGTTCGGTGTTCTTGAGTTCATCCTTACTATTTTCTAATATGTAAGTGTGATTCATCCTGGAAACGAAATGCTGCTTAATTGTATTTTCAGCATATGTGTGTTACGTGTTTGTTGTTTGGTTGGCTTCGTATGTAGGACTGATAGGAATAGTATAGAAGAAAACGGATTACACTGACATTAGACAACTC
The DNA here is from genome assembly GCA_013396755.1 of Sclerurus mexicanus. NCBI lineage: Eukaryota > Metazoa > Chordata > Aves > Passeriformes > Furnariidae > Sclerurus > Sclerurus mexicanus. The sequence continues at coordinate 91,863 of VWZF01002689.1, forward strand.
GGAGGTAGCCTTGGGAAGACAGGTGCCTGAGTGAAAATGCTAAATTGCAGCAGGTTTTAATTAATGAATTTTTTATTATTGTTACAGTTTTATAATTGTGATAGTTTTCTTTTACTTTTAATCTTACATTTGGTTGTCATTGAAAAGACACATGTATAGAAGTGAAAAGTATAAATTACAATTTCTTGTTTTTCATAGCGAGTAGTATTTTTCTGATCGCAAATATTTCTGAATTTGAACATTAATTTAACTTTTTCTGTTTATGAATAATAGACAATATTTGAAAGTATGTGTGTGTGCATGCATATGTGTACAAAAAAATGTAAACATTGCCTGATATCCTTCACTAAAAAAAGAAATTGAGTAACTTTTTTCCTAAAATTAAGCAACATTTCTCTGGAAGCAAGAAAAACTTTAATTTTGAAATGGTAAAAAACTTAAAGCATTTAAGAAAAAATGAGGACATTTGGGAAGTGGAGGCATTGACACAGGGAAAAGATTAAAATAATCTTGTGCGTATAAGTTAGCAGGGAGAGAAATAAAGCAGGATGCAGTGACCAGTTACTTCTGAAAGAACAGTGACAACAAATACAGAGATGAATTTATAATATTGCCAGAGGTGCAAATGAAAATTTAATTTTTGCCTGGACCATCAGAAGACATTTCTAACTGACATTTCTAACTAACATGTCTCCTTCATGTAGCTTCATTGCAAGGAGCAATTAACACAACACCAAGTGGGGAGAGCTGTAGAGCGGCTTTGCACAGTAAAGCTGAAGAAGAAAGCTCCTACCAAAGCTTTTACGTTTTTGTTATGCATATAAGTAAAATTAAGGTAACTCAGCAAGCCACGGGATTTCAATGAGCTAGGCTTGCAGGAAATCATTGTAAAAACTCTGAAACATATGTTTCATTCTTAATTTGTTGTAGAAGCATTAAAACATATAGAACTTTATTTAAGATTAAAGAAAGAGCTATGTACATTTCTGAGTTCTGGTTCTGTAAACTTCATTCAAAGGGAGAGGTAACCCACTGAATTAATGGCTGTTCTTATTCAGCACTAGAAGGAAAAATCAGGAGTTTCAGATTCAGACTGTCTGGCCGGATTCTAAGCCCACTGAAGTCAACAGGATTGTTTGGTTTCAGTCGGACCCCATGTCAGAGAGGTATCCTGGTTTTACAGTTCACAATTACAGAAGCAAAAACAAATTGCACCTTTCAACTGTTCTTCCCTGCCTGCAAGCACATTGCAAACAAATGACAAAGCACTTCAGGAGGAAAGGCTGGGCCACAAAGAACTTGCCAACAAGCCGGTTTATACTTGCTGTTGAAGCACAATAAAGTAGTCTACCTGAACACAGAAGGTTTTAAGAGCCTAAGAACAAGGTCATTCAAAAAGACTTTGAGACAAACAGGACTGAGCAGAACCATCTTTCCCTACTTTGCTTTCTCTCAAGAATTAACTTCCTGGGAAAAAACAGTTTCTGAGACAAGGAAGAACTGGCAATAAGCACAGGCTGAGCAACATTTCCTTCAGGGCTTTTGAAGGGTTGACTTACTTGTAAAATAAGGATCTGCAGACTTAGACTCAGTGAAGTCAAGTCCTGTTCTTCTTTCTTTGGTTTATTTTGTATTTGTATGTCTTCAAGTCACCCTGTAGAACAGAATACTTTCTATGTTCAGGGCTTCTCGTCTTTTTCTAACCACTGCATTACTCCCAGACGCTCCAGCCTGTTCTCTGCCAAGCCTTTGCAGACTTAAATACTTTAGGAAAGCAAACAAGCCTTCGACCATGTGTTAAAAGTCGGTAAATAAAGGCTGTTTTGGGTGAATAGCAACAAGCTCCAAAGTTCACACCAAAACCAATCTGCTGTGTCTCTCCTTTGCAGGGGCAGTGCACAGCTCTGCATCTGAGCAAGGTGAAATGGAAGAGAAAAATAATAGAATTTCAGATGCAAACCACTTACAGGTTTACAACTATATAACCTCACGTATGAGTAGTGCCTACTAAATTATTGTTGTTTGGGAAAAGAAATAATGCCGTCTTATTGTAGTGCTGGATTGAAACAACTACTTTATGGCTGTTGCAGCCATTCAGATGTCAGTAGGTTGAGTTCAGTTTTGGCTGTGCAGCTGTGACTTTTGCAAGCTGACAAGCACAAAATGAACAGTACATTTTCCCAGCATTTTTTTTTTAAGCAGGATTTTTTTGGGGGGTGGCTGGGAGGGAAGGATGCTTTCTTCACAGACCAGGTTTTCTTCAGATGCTTCTCAATAGTTGTTAAAAAGAGAAACTGCTGGATATTTACTACCCGATAAAATTACGTCACGTTCCTTTTCAAAGCCAACATTTACATCCTCCTGCCTACAGATATGACAGTTCTGCTCACCCATCCTCGAAAGTGGAAGAAATGGCAACGGTAAGTAGCTTATCAGCTTATTGGCAGCAATGTTTAAACTACAGATTTTTCAAAAATGAGTCCCCTTGGTTTACGCTGTTGATATAACTGCTGTTTAAATAGTATCCTTGCAGCTCCAGTTTTAAATGCTGAGTAAAATGTCTCTGTTGTTGAATGTAATAGAATGAGCTTGCCCTTTAACTATACAAATCCAAAGGTTTCACAAGGAAGCCCTAAGTCCAGCTCTGCCAGATTTCAGTTCTCTCATAAGGACAGAATTAATACATGGATTATTTCTTAGGCCAAGACCCTCACATCTCTTGGCAACTATAAGCAAACTACAAATAGATCAAAACTCACATTGGATAAATAAATTAGTATGTTTACTTTACTTCATTGTACAAGCTTGAAAAAGAGTAGCTGACTTGGCCAGGCAGTAAGCTAGAGCCATGCACAGAGTTGCCATGTAAATGTAAATTTTGGCAGTAGGAGATTATTTTTTGGATGAATGTTCCATTTTGGAAGCACAAGCTCATTTTAAGGATGAAACAACAGATTTATTTCTGATGTAATCTAAGTGTACGCTGTTGAAATAGCAGGTTTTCTTCCAAAGATGATATTTTCTATTGGAATTACTCACATAATTATATTACTAACATGTCTTTCCTTCACTTGAGTGGTATAATCACAGAGGGGACTAAGAAAGTATACAGTATATAATCAAAGGCACAGAGGAGGTAAATTGGCCACCTCCCTTCGCTCATATTTCAAAAACAAAGGGGTAATCTATAATAATGTATGACAGAACAAAGATCTTATCAGAGAATCCTGCCTATTATATAAACATATTATATAAATCTATATTATAGCTAGACAAGTAAAGCATTATGAGTATTGAGAACGAAAAGGTAGCAAGGTTGTTGTTTTTTCAAAAGAAAGTTGGAAGAGTCTCAGCTAAGATAAATCAGCACTTCAGCAGCTGCCTGCAGTTCTGCCATCTGGGACTGTGAGCTGAGAGGAATATGGGTGGGATAGAACCTCTCCAGCTTAACATGTAAATGAAACACAGATGGGGAATAGGATGACATTTTCCCCATTTTAACTACTAAGTTCTGTCTTGCAATAAGAAAATTGGCTGTAGGGTTAAATTATTAAATCTCTGTTGGGAAGTCAGTGTGTGAATTTTAAAATATGCTGATCAAGGAAGAATAGATTGAGAAAAATTAAATTAAGAGATACAATACATTGAGATAAAATGCAATAAGGATGCATAAGAATAAAATAAGTAAACTATGCCCTTATTATAAGGCCACTATAACTCATGTATCCAAAATATGCTACAGTATGAGGGCAAGATGAGTAATTCTCCTTATTACATGTGTAAAAGTCTCTAAAATGCATGCAACTTTACAATCCTCTCTTGTGTATTTTGATAATACAGTATTTAATAGATCCACAAAGAGTTTGTTGACCTCTGGGACTTGTGACACAATTTGTGATGTGACATGTGAAATGTGATCTGAACCCACATGTTGAACTAAAACCATGTTAACGTACAATTTTTAACAGGCTGAAATATGTAATTCCCCAATGTCAACTGAAACGAATGGTCATTCTTTTGATACAAACCAAAATGCAATGATGGAGAAAAGTACACAGGAATGGAATGAACAGCTAGAGAAGGAGTTTTTCAGTGGTAAGTGTGTATCCTTACTTTGTTCTGATACTACTGTTACCAGAAGTGACTGTGGTGACTGGTTTCAGAGAATTTTCTGCAAAAGCATAGGCTGTAAAGATACAACTCATTATTTTCTAGCTGAGTGGCCACTTGCTGTCTTTGACAGCAGAATGTTTGACATTGACTTCAAGATGTGTCACTGATCACACTTAGAAAGCACTTCATCTCATACTGATACAGTTCAGAAGAACCACACGTAAAAGTGTACAGTTCTCCCTGCTGTTCCTGTAAGGAGCCCATACTGCATCCTTTAGATGCAGACATGATTTTGTGAGAAGAGTTTCATCCCACTTTCCTGCATGCATAATTTTGATAGTGGTGAATTACTGGGACTGGTTTTATAAAGTGTAAAGCCTCAAACCACAGAAGGAAGAGGCACTGTGGCATTCAGTCAGTTTTCTGGGACCCTTATAGCCCCAGTCAAGAGTTCTTTTTGGTTCTGTTTTTTTTTTTTTCTCACACTGGGAAGCGAGAGAAGATCAAACTCAGCCTATCAGACTCTACTCTGGGAGTACGGAGATGTTTTTTCCATAAACTTTCCAGATTTTCTCAGATCTGTGCAAAGAAATGTCCATGACTATTACTTTCTACCACCCAAAATTACAGGAGATCACAGACTGTAAGCATGATTGGGAAGCAGTGGGTGAGTTGGCGGTGCTGGGAGAGGAGGGCACTGCATGGTGGACAGTGGTTCTTCTGAAACTCAGCCCATCACCGCTTTGTGTGTCTGTCATCACTGTGCACACTTGCCCACTGACAGAGAAAAGCTGTGCATAGCTTGGCTCATGTCCTCCAAAAGGAGGACTCACAAGCAACTCACCTTTTGTCTTGTTCTAAGCTGAGTTTCTCAGGAGCCTTCTCTTTTGTGTGCTGAAGAGAAACTTAGAAAAATGGAAAATTTTAGTACCTTTGGATCACTTTATTCCACTGCATACCTAGCAATGCTTTCTTAATTACTGTGCACTATTAGCACAGATCTGTACTGACTTTAAGTGGATTAGGAAATCCTGTAACAAAACAGTCATATGTGTGTTATTTTCAAAATAAACGCAATTAGTAAAGGTGTAATTGGTTTTGATAATAAAAGTACTTCTAATACATTGCTGTCAGTCTTCTGACTGAATATCATGGTTAATTGAGCTGTATAGTGTGTAATTTCAGGTCATGAGGTTGTGTATATATGTATATAAATGCATATTTGTTGCTAGATTGAATCACAGGTTCCTAACTATTTAATTACCCTTTTTTATCCACCAAATGCCATTTTTGGTGCTAATTTTAAAGTAATAAACTACAACTCAGCAGAGAACTTCTTTTATGAATGAAACAAACAGTGGACATGTCAGACCACTGAATATACTTGTTCGATGCTTTGCAGGATTCTTTGTTTTCTTACAGTTAAGTCATAACTGAGGTTTGTGAACACACAGACAGGTCCATGTGTGCCTAGCAAATTCTTTTCAGGGATGTTTTTGCTTACAAACTAGCTTCAGAAAGTTTGCATACATACAGACATATATAGCATGTGAGTAAGAATTCAGAGTTCAAATTGTTTTGTTTTTCTTTTAAATAGCATAAAGACTAACAATTACATAAAGAGCAGTTTTAAGATCAGTCATGGAGGAGAGCATTTTTTTCCTTGTAGTCATAATGGGTGACTGCTGAAAGGTCCTGTGGAAGAAGAACGCGTGGTTTGGGAAGGGTTTTGAATGCTGGAAAGCTGACTCCTCTTAAAACCAGTTCTGATTATTAATGTAGTACCTGAAACTTTTTAACATAAGTACTCAGAAAATTATTAAAGAAAACACAACAGAATATCTTTTTTTTTTTCCCCTCTGTGCAGTTCTAAATGATCTGGATGACCAGCTGGCCCAGGAACAAGCCCGGGACCCATTGGACAGGACAGGTTCTACTAGCAGTGCATCAAATGTCCAAGCCGGCGCATTCCCTACTTCAAAGAGGCAGATTGCTAGTAGAGGGCAACAGAGAAATGACTGGAGTGACATGCCTAGCACATTCGTCCCAGATGGACTGAGAACACTAAGGGCCAAAGATGAACACAAGATTTTCATCAGACCGAGGAAATTACGCAGTGCGTATATAAACTGGCACCAGGCAGTCTTTCCAGAAGATTGCAAATGTGGTGATCCATTGGATGGAAATCCCCGTCTGCACCGCAGAAGGCTCTCTGCCGTTTCTTTCGGACGGTCTTCAGAAGGTAGCTTATATCCCCCTTCCGTAACACACAACAGTGGATTTAGGCACAAGAGTTGTATGAACGGGGATACAGCTGGCAGAAGTTACTCTGTATGTTCCCTTAGGAGATGTCCATCATCAGTGTCTTCTGACCAGCTATCGGCATCTGGTTTACAGCATTCATTGGCAAGGGAGAGCAAGAATGGTTTTGTACCAAGGTTTGGTCGACAGAACCCAAAGAGAATTCCTCTGTCTTCTATTGTATGGAACAACACACCTGACTCACCTGGACAAACATCAACTCCAGAAAAAATGTTTAGGACTCAATCACTGATGGAGTTTCATGCTGCAGACCATGGTAGATATCCCAGCTCTTTGCAAGAAACGAAGAAATACACATGTTACCACCCAAAACACCACTACAGAAGATCTATTTCGGGCAGTAATTGCTTTAGTAGAGTTAGTTGTCCTGACGAAGCTACTTCTCCATTGCCGTTTGATAACTGGGAAAATTATCCTTTATACAAATCAGAAAATAATCTCTCTAGGTCCTACTACAGAGATATCTCTTCTCATGGCAAGTTGTATGGAAACCAAAAAAATTCTTATGGAAAAAAAGACCGCTATCCTTCTTGGGCTGATATTCCTCAGTGTTACAATGATGAAGCCTTTCTTTCCCCTGATGCCAGCTTCGATGTGTTTATGGCTAATTTAAATGACCAGCAGTGGGCACATACAAAGAATACTAAGTTTGGTTCACAGCGCCTGGAGAACGATTTTCACATGTACTCTCCAGAAAATACAAGTACCAAAAGGATGACAAGAAGTGCAAACAGAACTTTTTCAGAATTCACTGAGGGCTGTCAGCCTTGGCTAAGTTGTAACTCTTCAGTTTGTTCATCTAGTATCAGAAGTGATGAGTCAGTCTTTCCTAAAACAAAGGACCAAACGAAACCTGCAGGACTGAACAGGAATTCAGCCATCGTAACCCAAAGGAGTACTAAGGCAGACTTTACACAACTAGGAAAGGCTGAATGTATGGAACAGCCAGATGAAGACATGCCATTACAGTCAGTTCCTCGACAAGCAGATACAAGCTACATCAAAGCCCAGAGTTTTTCCTCTACCATGTGGCAAAGAGATGTGTCTCTCTTTAACACAGTGACATCAAGGAGACAAACGCAGGTCACTGCCAGAGGAGATACTGCTAAAATTTATACATCAAGCGGTGACAAAAGAAACGTACAAATGAAGGAAAACGATTGCCCACCCAACGGTGTGTTCAGTCAGCCTCCCTGTATTTTGCCAGCTGATGAGAGCAGGAAGGAACATTTTCTTCTGAGTCAGAAAGAATGGGAACATAATCTGCATTATGCAGCACAAAGAGAGAACATCAAACAGGATAATCGGAGTGCAGAAGCCATTAACCAAGATATTCCAAAGAGACAGTCCTCACTGCTGAATGTTGCTTCTGCTCCACCCACTGAAAAATTAGCAAACTGTCACAGCAGGTTGTCCTGTCCTCCTGAATGCTTATCTAGCTCCTCACAAAGCTCTCCACAAACACTTTCTCATAAAGACAATCCTAAATGCTTAGGAACAACAACTAGCTCTTCAGTAAATTGCACAGTTACTGACTCTCAAGCAGAAGGGGGAAAAACAGCTCAAGTGAGCAGAATAGGTGTTACCAAACAGATTTCACAGAAAACACTGCAAAATGCAAGCACTTTAGTTACTAAGGATTGTAATGGACAATTCACTACTAGTGCTCCACAGAATGGAAATCCTGAAAATATTTATGCGCGTAACTTTGATGGAGACCCCAATACCTCTGAAAATAGTTTAAGTTATTTTTGCCTTGAAAACAGAAGTGGAGAAATAAGGAGTAATTCCCCTTGTACTGAAAGACTTCACAAGCAAGACAGCTTGCCAGGACATACCTACAGTAGCTGCAGTATTACTGGCTCCCCTGGCAGAAACAGCTCCAAATCTCCTGACCCTCATGTTATTTATTATACTTTGCCTAGAAAATCAGCTAGCATTGCTGGTAGCATTATGTCAGATACGCCCATCTCTTTACCTAGAGAAAATAGAACAACGTACAATTGTTTAAGGTCTGAAACTCCATTTAGAGCTGGCACCTTTTATTCTAATCAAAGAGATGTGTCTTGCTTAGACTCAAAATGTTCTTTTTCAACATCAGCATCATTAAATGCTGCTAGAAGTAACAAAGATTACCCCAGACCTTTCACCGAAAGTGTTAATGATTCAGTAAGTAGTAGTACATCAGTTGATCTGACAGACAGATGTAGACATCTAAGCAGAAGAGACTCCTCTGTGTTTTCAGATTATAAGGAGGGGGGGAATTTCTTGCAGAAATATAAAACCACAAGCACATTTACAGTTTGTGTTGATGAAAATCATGTTAAGTATCATGAACTAGTTTCAATTTATTACACGTTACCACGGAGGCATTCAAGAACATTTTGTAGCCTCTTTAGAGATAACACAGAGGATGCAGATTTACCTGGTCCCAAAGAAAATGCTCAGTCACCAAGAATACAAAACACGAAAAATGAAGATCATCTGAGTTTAACAAATGTTTTTTCCCCCACTACTTCAGAAAAAGAAGAGCCTTCATATTCTTCAGACCAAGTATCTTCAGCTCTGGTCACACCTCAGAACTTAAGAACTGTTTTTGATAGTGGAAAAGAGAATTCCCATTTATCCCTTAGCTGTAAGGAGTCAGTGAGTATGGTACATAGCAGGAAAGATAATTCAGCAGAAAATGTGCTTTCTGACACGGTGACAAAAGAAATTTCTTTTGGTGGTCCCCAATCCACTGCAATAGTGACTAAGTCAGGTAAGGCCATTTCTGATGCTTCAGGCAGCCAAAAGGCAAAAATGTGTTTAAAAGAAAAGAAGGAAGTTTTACAAAGAGCCACACCACTAACTTCCACTTTATCAACCCCTCCCAAGCCAGGCAGACGTTTAGAGAATCCTTTGTATTCTGCTTCAACAAATAAAACTACTATACACAAGGAAAACTCGGAAAGCTGCTGCCAGCCTCCTAAAGTGAACACCAAGAAAAATCTGAACAGTTTACTCCTCCGCTCAGGAGAGAAGAGTTCCCTTGGAAGGAGCTGTAAGACAGAGCGTGCTCCTGTGGAAGATATGTGCAGGGATAGTACTGAAGTCAAACAGAGAGTAAATTTCCTACACCAAACCACCCCTTTATATAATAACAAATGTGGTGGACTGCAATTAAGGGCTGACAGTTCAAGAAAAAATGCAAATTACTTAAACTCCTGTAGCAAAGTGTTTTCAGAGTCTCAGAGCAAAACATCTGAGGTAAGCACAGCTTCCAGTGCCGATCCATTGCTTCAGCTAGACAAAGTGGTTAGCACAGATACAGATGAAGTAAAGAATTCAAAAATTAAAAAAGAGCAAAACTCACAGAGTATTCAGCTAGATAAAGTTTATAGTGGTTTGCAGGAATCAGAAAGGCACAGTGAAGGCCGCCTGAACATTAAAGATAAAGTCCTTGGGGTTACACAAGATCAGAAGATAACACAGAGTCCAGAAGATGAGAACAAGCTTCTTTCTGATTTCACAAGAGACAAAGTCAAAGATATAGAAAAAAGGAAAAACAGACCTTCAATTAAAAATAAACTGGCAGCCGTTTACAAAACAAGTAGAAAATTTTCCAGTAAAAATTTACCCCCCAAACCGCACATAAGTAACATTTTTTCACAGAACAATGGAAATGCCACTTCTTTAGAGGTCAACACATCCCTTGACTCATTGATTTCAATGGATTCCCATCAGCCATTCCTGCAGTTGGACAATGAAAATCAGAATCACAGTCTGGACCCTGATAAGAAAACACCAAGACCAAAAACAGCTGAGAGTAAGAAGACTGAAAATCATAATGATCCTTCTTTGTTTGTTAATAACACCAGTCGGAGGTCTTTTACAAGCTCATACACACAGAAGGAAGCTGTCAGTCCAAAAAAAACTACAGTGAAAGTAGAAAATAGGCCGAGACTCACAATCCTATTTCCAGATAAAGCAGTAACCACAAGAAATAAGAATTCCCAAACACTCAATCTCAGGTTAGAAAGCAAAAGCCGGCCCATGTCTTCCAGTGCTACTACATCAGACCCACAGGAGAATGAGAAAGGAAGAGCCAGCAATCGTGCCTGCACTCCTCCCTTGCCACTTTTAACTGACAAGAACTCAAACTCCTATGTGAATAGCTGCTTGCAGAGAGACACGTGTCCCGAGCAAAACTTGACTTCCCAGACAGCGCTTGGTCACTGTCAAAATGCCTCTCAATCCGCTGCCTTAGAAAATGCTAACCTCAATAGCTACCAGTTGCGCAAAAGTCATGCGAAAAGTCAGCGTGAGCGTCACCTTTCTGAGGGTATTTGTGCTCGAGATTCCCTTGAGACCTCTGCCTCAGGAAGCAATATTCTACCGAAAGATGGCATGCATGGGAAGAGATTTAAATCTTACTCGGAGCTGTTGTCTTGTGACGAAAATGAAAACTGGGCATCGGATGATGAAAAATGTTACAGCACTAGAAATTTGATGTATCCATCCGTTGAATTTGGTATATTTGGCAAAGAGCAACAGTTGGCTTTCCTGGAAAACATCAAGAGGTCACTCACAGAAGGACGATTATGGAGACCTTGCCTTCTTAATAACCCTAGTGCTTTCAGAGATAGAGAGACCTCTTCTACAAACAGGGCTGAGCTTTTGAGCTCAAGTTCTGCTGGGAGCAAAATGTCATCAGCTGCTTCGTCGCCCCGAGAGCTGACTGATATCTATGGGGAAGACCCAGCCACTTATTCAGACTCAGACAGTGATACCACCACCGATGATGAATACTACCTAGATGAGGTAGATAAAGAATCAGAGCTATGAAGGGATCGTGGTATTAAGATGGCACGATAGTGTGGTACTTTCTGGGCAGGCAAAAATATGTCAAATACTTTGAGCCCATTCTTGTGCTGCTCTAAATTGGTACAACTTCATTAGTTTCAAAGGAATTAGTATGTTACATTAGCTGAACATTTGACTTTTACATTAAATGTGTGGCTTCACCACTGTTGTTTCTCCCAGTAGGGAAAAAGAATGTTAAAAAATCCCTTCCCAAAAAAATAGAAGGTAAACAGCTGTGGAGCTTTGGACAGTGTAAGTCCAGAGATGGCTTTCTTCTGAGTCAGCAAGCAGTGGTTAGACTCCTGCCAGCTATCCAGTGCTGGAATGGATAAACTCTAGTTTGAGCTTCTTTTTCCTTAATAGACTTAATAGACTTTCCTTAATAGACTTTCCTTAATAAACTTAATAGAAAACCAAGAAGTTACTTTGCTGATAAATTGCTGTTTCTCCAATTTTCTTCATTTACCAGATCAAGCATGATAATGCTAATCCATCCCACTGAACAAACACCCTTACAAAAATGAAACCTTTTAAATTTTTACAGCATATTCTGTATGAATGTTCTTTTTCTGAAAAAATGTCCCCGATGGTGTTTGTTCTGCTGTGCAGTTGAGGTGCATTCCATGCTGGGACTCTTCAGCATTACAAGAGCAGTGAGCAATGTGAGTTGCAGAGGTGCTACTAGTGCAGGAGGAACAGCTCAGCATGGGGCACAGCACTGAAAAACTCAACAAAATTCCTGAGGATGTTAAGAAACACAGCTGAGCATGGGAATCTGCCCTCCAGACATGGGAGATTTATAACTGGCACAGCATTTGTTACAGTTGACATGATTGGCCGGATTTCTGCCTTTTAGATTAATTTGGATTAATAGTCCGGCACTTCAAGCCACGCAAAATGTAAAAAGATTTAGCCTGTTTATTTCCTGTATTAACCACATAGGTTGAATCCTAAGTTGTCCCACTAGTGGGAAGACAACCACAACCAATACAGCTTGTGAGGTCTCAAGTTCTCCAGCTGCCTCTGCTTGGCTGGTCTGGGGATGAGGCACCTGCAGCCACTGGGCTCCTTCAGGGCAGCACCACCTGGGGCAGCCCAGGAGGGCACTTGGCTGGGGCACAGCTGCACCGTGCAGACTGGTAGCTTTTTATCTACAAAGTCAATAACACCAGGAGGAAATGCTCTTTGCCTTTTGCTGAATGACCGTCCCTTTTTGGTATTTTTCAACTGTCCCTGCTGTGACCATGGTACTCTTTATCCTCCAAACTGGGTGGCTGTAAACATTTTCAGTGGCTCTTCTTCAGGCACACTAATAAATGTAGTGCTGTTACTCAGTAGCCAAAACTTGTCCCTGGCCATTGAATTTCTAACTAAACTTTGATATATTGTTATGTAAAATCAGAAATGTCTCATCGAGCCAGAAGATAGTATTTTTAAATAATTAGAGAATTACTTCTACTTTCTTTCTAATTTCACATATGGTCTGAAATTATGATCCATATTTTTATACACTTTTTAACTCAATAAAATTTCTGTAGGACAGACATAATTATATTTTTGTAACTGAAAGAACAGTATACTGGTATTTTGAAATAATATATTTTACACAAAAAGAGTGATGCTTGTATCACTGACAACTCCACAAGAAACTGAAAGATGAAAATATATAGTAGGTAACAGGTATCATATTTTTATACTGTAAACTTCGTTAAAGAAGTGGGTCTGTAGTTCGAATCTGTACTGATATATAAGTGGTATTACTTTATGCTGGGGTAATTTGTCTTTTGTTGTCCATAGAAGGACAATATGTATTTATAGTCAGAATTGATCTCTATGATATGCCTGTTTCAGAAGGATGCAAGAGTATACTTACATAGGCAATGCTGGAAGGAAATGGGTACTTGTATAATTGCAGTCTTGTAAAATGTGGTATTCTAATGAGAAATTACATTTTTCTGTAAATGGCTCTATTCTCTATGAACAGGATTCCGTAGAGTAAGACAATAAAACCAGCTAAGTATCTATGCAGAATTTCTGCTGCTGTATATTTCTGCAAAATGCATTAATCCAAAAAGCCTATATAAGGTAAAGAATAATAAAAGAAATGTTTACAAGAGAAGCAACTGGTCATACAGTTTTTCTTGACTAGAGATGGACAGTTTAGAACATTTTTATTTGTAATTATTTTCTACCTGTTCAGAAGGAGTTGGATTAAGTTCTCACCTTACTAGCGAAAAATGAAATTTTTTTTCATTTGCTATGTTGTGCATGTACAAAAAAATCAAGTGGCTTGATTTAATGTAAGCAAGTAAAAACTGCTTTTGGTTGTAAATCAGTTGTGGAAGACTGCAGCCTGTGGAGGATCTGCAAACTAGAATTTATAATGAATAACGGTAGTCTGTTTTTACAGTCAATTGTATGAAAACATAGGGAGAAATACCCTTTGAATAGTAATCAGTTCCATTCAGTTTAGCAGAGCCAGGTTTTGACATCTTCACTCTTCCAAGCCTTTTCTTTGGCAAAATATATTCTATAAATATTCATAATTTATAGGATTTTCATATTTAAAACTATTTGTTTGAAATAAATTCTGCATTCAAAGGAAAACAACGTATCGGTACTATATTTGTCCTTCATTTACTATGAACGCCATAGGCTATTTGAACAGTATCTTAGTATGGTTGCCAGAGTGCTGCTGGCCAGCAATGCCATGGATTTAGAATGGGGCAGCCAGCCTTGGTTCATCTCACAGCTGTAGCCAGCGGTCATATCAGCTGCATGGCTCAGTCCTGCCTCCTGCAGAGGAAGGATGTGTCGCCTTCTTCTGTCCCACCAACTGAAATAGTTTTCCATCAGTGGTAGAATCTTTACAGTAGAAATATTAGGCCCTTAGTGAGCCATACGCCAACAACTCACCTTGAGGAGCCAATACTCCATGTAGGGGCCAAGGGTAGTATTTGATGAGTAGTTTTACAAGGTGATAAGCTCCACATGAAAATCCCTTCAGCTGTAATTTAGGCCTTGGTGAAACCTTCCTGCCACGTGCAGTGTGATGATGTGTGAGACTGATCACAGTCTTTCACCTTAATTACTACAGCCAGTTTATGTGGTATATGAGCTCAGTGACACAGTCCCTCAGCCTGGTTTCGGAAGGAAACATGGTTTATGAACTAAGGTGGTGGTTCTGTCTAGAGCGCTGTCCCCCTGTTAGGTCATGCTTGTCCCCAGATGATCTTTGAGCTTTCATCTTGATGACATTTGAAAGAAGGGACAGAAATCTCATGGTTTCATCAAAGGGTAATTCAGGGTGGGAGTGACCTCAGGAGGTCTCTGGTCCAACCTTGTCCTTACAGCAGACTGGCTTTGAGATCAGGGCTGGCTGCTCAAGGCTTCCTCCAGCTGAGGCTTGAAAATCTCTGAGGATGGAGACTGGACAGCCTCTTTGGGCAGCCTGTAATATGGACATGTTACAGGCTGACCGTCTCTTCTTTCAACTCACAACAGTTGTCTCTTATCCTTCTGCCCTATACCATCTCATGATCTCCCTGGGACCACTGGGAGCTTCTGTAGGGTCCACACCTCATCGAAGATATCTCTTACCAGACTTAACAAGCTCAGCTCTCTCAGCCTCTCCTCACAGGAGGTGGTGTTCCAGCCCCACCATCTCAGTGGCCTTCCCTGAATATGATTGAGTTTACTGATGTCTTGTATCAGGGAGTCCAAAATTGGATGCAGGATCTAGATGTGGTCTAAGAAATACAGAGTGGAGGGGGATAATGACTCCCTTCGACCTCTGGCTCTGCCACTGTTCCTACAGTCCAGGCTTCTGTTGGCCATTGTTGCTGCCAGGACTCACTGATGGCTCATGTCCCTCTCACTGTCCACCAGGATGCCCAGGGCTGTTCCCTCAGAGCTGCTTACAACAACTGGTCCCAACCCCTTCCCAGGGGGCCAAGAGCACCAATAGGCCCTGACTCCCCCACTCCTCAGGGCTCTGTCCCCCGCACCCATGGCTCAGGACACCATTTCAGCCCAGCCTGGAGGCACCACTCCCTGCCCCACTGATGCTGTAGGTCATTGGTCTCCATCTCCCCACTGCCTGCCTGGCCAGCCATGGGCCCCACCAAGCCTGGCCCTACATGCAGGCTGACAACCCAAGCACCAGGCAGCTATGCCAGAGGTGTGTCTGACACCAGTTCCCATCGCAAGGACTGATCCTGATCTGCAGATTGATGTCCCTGCCTGACCTGAGCCATGCCCTGTCCCCACAGCCTGCTGGCTGATGTGGCCTCTCAGCTGCCCCAGATGCTGTTTGCCTCATGCAGGGCAGGGTGATGTCCTGCTGACAGCCATGCTGCTGCCTTTGATGTTCCTTGACATCCAAGTGCAGGACTCCTTTTGAATTTCATGTACCATTCCTTCATTCTGTCCAGGCCCCTCAGGATGGCAGCCCTGCACTTAAGCAAACCGACTAGTCCCCCTGTTTGGCATCATCTACAAATCCAGGGATGGAATTCTTCTTCATTGCAGGCCATGTCCCTGCAGTACTCCCATTGCTACCAGCTGCTGGGTAGTGACAACCATTAACCAGCCTTCTCAAAGCCCATGCAACCATCCTGGTGGTTTTTTACCCATCTGGTTATTCCACATCCAGACTATAACATCCCAACTTGGATATAAAAGCATTTTGGAAGACAGTGACATCTATGCTAAATTCAAGGTAAATGACATTCCCTCTGCTCTCCTTATACAATCATGGAATGGTTTGGGTTGGAAGCAACCTTCAGGATCATCTAGGTCCAATCCCTCTCCCATGGGCAAGGAACATCTTTTACTAGACCAGATTGCTCAAAGCCCTATCCAACCTGATTTTGAAGGCAGGGTTGGGGCATCCACAACTTCTCTGGGCAACCTGTGCCAGTGCCTCACCTTTCTCATAGTGAAGAATTTCTTCATAACATCTAATCTAACCTACTCTCAATTTGAAGCCATTCCCCCTTGTCCTATCATTACATGTCCTTGTCAAAAGTCCCTCTCCAGCCTTCCTGTAGGCCCCTTTTAGGTACTGGAATATGCTATAAGGTCTCCCTGGAGCCTTCTCCAGGCTGAACAACCCCAACCCTCTCAGCCTGTCTTCATAGGAGAGGTGCTTCAGCCCTCTTATCATCTCTGTGGCCTCCTCTGAACTTGTTTTAACAGGTCCATGTACTTCCTGTGCTGAGGACCCCAGAGGTGGACACAGCACTCCAGGTGGGGTCTAACCCGAGCAGAGGAGGGGCAAAATCCCCTCCCTTGATCCACTGGCCATTCTGCTTTTGATGCAGCCCAGGATGCAGTTGGCTTTCTGGGCTCCAAACACACATTGCCAGCTCATGTCCAGCCTCTTATCCACCAATACCTCCAAGTCCTTCTCCACAGGGCTGCTCTTAGTCCATTCCCCACCCTTCATCAAGCCATTCATCTGCAGATGCAGAGCCAGTTTATTGCCAAAGGCAGTTGGGTCTTCCAGGCATGATTTGCCCTTGGTCAATTCACAGATTGCTCCCAGTCACCTTCTTCTCAAGTGTGTTCCCAGCTGGTGCAGAGGGAGAGGAAAGCTGCCCTGGCTGATCCCTGCACTGACAGCCACAGCTGCTGCTATACTACTTGGCCAAGAAGCACATACATAACTCCATTTTAACACTACACAGGTTTTCTCTTGCATGTTGGGAATACCACACTTGGTTTGTCAGTGGAAATCTGTGGCTATCCAAAGGGAGTTGAGGAGACTCAAGACAAAAGCAAGGAGGAAACCAGACTTGATAATTCCCCTTTCAAGGAACCTGTTTTTCACGGTCTGTATGCACAGAGACTTGAAGTTCATGTTATTCAAAAACAGGCAGCAGTCATTTGTGCTCTCATTGCTTTGCATGTGAAAATCCAGGCTTGCCCAGAAGCTTGATTTAATTCTCCTACAGCCTTGCAAGACCTCTCATTTACTGACACCCCAAAATATCTCTTTCTAGTAGCATCAAATGCTTCGAGTAAAAATGATAAAACAACCTTAGGAGACAAAGGTTGGAGTTTTTCCCTCTGTACTTGTATCCCATCATTTTAAATCCATGAAATTACTTTGTTGTTACATTTTCTAGAGAATAATGCAGTGATGCCTCTTTCTCCATTGCCACACATTACTGCACTAAGGAGGGCCACCAGCAACATCTCGCTCACAGGTCTCAGGAGCATTGAGCATGGGTGCTTGCTGGGATCAGGCATGAGCTCAGCCTCCTCCCCGGGACAGGGAACAACGTGCCAGTGTGTCCCACCAGTCCCTACTCTGTCCTTCACTCTAAATACAGAGTACTGTGGGAAATCCTAGAAAAGCCAAGGAGCAATTTTAAATTATGTCAGGGATTTTTTTTTCTTGCCCTTTTACTCCGTAAGTAAGCTGGCAGAGGCAGTAACAATAAGCTTTAGAGAGAGATGATTTTTTTCCTCTTTGAATTCCAGACCAGCTCTTCAGTTAGCGGCTGAATGCTATCCTAACCACAGGCAACGTGTTGTTTGAGGGGCAGATGACACACACACTAATCATCTGCTATTCAGAATGTCCCGCACAGCACCCACAGTCAGGGAAGGACAACCTCTCGGGACAGGCAAGCGCTGTGCTCAGATCAGTGGGTCCGAGCCCCGTTCCTCGCTCTCACACCGGCTTTCTTTGGAAGTGCCCGGTTCCGAATCCGGCCCGGCACCCGGGACCTCCGCGGTGCTCCGTGCAGAATGGATGAGCCCCGCGGGCCGGTCCCTGTGCGGGATGGACGAGCCCCGCGGGCAGGGCACGGTCCCTGTGCGGGATGGACGAGCCCCGCGGGCAGGGCACGGTCCCGCCGCCGGCGCGGTCCATCGCACACGGGTTCTGCCGGGGCAGGTTCTCGCCCCCGCGACCTCCCCGCTGCCCACATCCTGCTTCTCCCGCCGGGCAGCGGCGGGAGGCGGGGGAGAAGAGGGAAAGGCGGTGCCGGATTCCGAGGCCCGGGGCCAGCCCGGCCCTTCNTTGCCGGTGCTGGTGGTGGTGCTGGGCGCGGCGTGGCCGCTGCTGCGGGCGGCGGAGCCCGCGGAGCCCGTGAGCGCCGAGCGCAGCCTGGCGTGGGGCCCCGGGCTGGACGCGGCGCTCACCCTGCCCGTGCGGTACTTCTACATCCAGGCGGTCAGCGCGGCCGGACGCAACTTCTCCCGCTCCCCGCCAGGTACCGTGCGTGTGCTGGGGGCGGGCAGGGGCGCGGGGTGGACACCCTGCCCAGGGCTCCGATTTCCCCGCAGGAGCCGGACGGAGCTGCCTTTCCCTTCCCCTCTTCCTTCCTTCCTTCCCCACTTCCGAGCGCCCGCTGTGGCGTGGCTGGTCCCGCACCGCCCGGGACACGCACATGGTCGGACCTCGACATTCCTCTTGCGCAGGCCAGTGCCTCCTCCGCGGAGCTCTGCCTTTCACCCTTAGCCTCCTCTAAGTGGTGTGGGGTTTACAGCAAGCTCAAAATAAAACAGTGCTCCTGGAGCGAGTGGATGTAAAATCACAGCACGCTGATGGGAAGTGGTAACGCAATTATCTTTGCTGCTGCACGCACACCAGTTGCTTAAAATCTCAGTCTCGGTCATTACGGCCCTCTGGGCTCCATGATCCTGCTCCGTTCAGGAGTAATTTTCATCTATTGCTTACTCAGCACAAGCACAAACCGCCCCATGATACTTCTCCTGAGGGTGGGAATTGGGTTTGTTCTCGCAGGCTGCCAGTCAGCAGCGTGATGCTGCAAGTTAACTCCACGCGTTCTGTATTAATAGTTTAAATTCAGAATAAAAATGACTTTTGCATAATGGATTCCATAATGAAGATAACCCTGAGATAGCCCCAGTGGAAGTCCTGTGTTGCTTATTTGTATAGGGTAGAAGCTACTTATTTTGCTCTGTATTATTTACTGTTCATATAGGAGGTACTGAGAGGGTATCTAGCAAGTATGCACAGCTTCTTCATGTTTTGTAGTTTGAAGGCTGCCACTTGTGAAATTGAAGAATAGGCATATATTATACAGGTTACATCTTCAGTCTGACAGAACCCTGGATACTTCAGGTCTGGACTTTCTCCAGCTGCTGTTACAGCTTGGTGCTGGATTTCAGTGCAGTTTTGTAATTGTACTCAAGAATCCAACTGCATGCTCACTGCCAAGTGAAGTGCAGGCTGTTCTCAGCTGCCAGGGAAAGCCTTGGGTTCAAACAGGTTGCTAAAGGTGAAAAGGTATGAAGCTCAATTGGATTCTCATGCTAGTTTAAAGCCTCCAGGATAAACTGGCAAGGACATGGGTACTGAGAACCTACTTTTGACCTATTTGTGTGTGTTGGATTTATGTTAAAAAATTCAGTGTCCCAGGAAAGCTTCCAGGTCCCAATGCCATCTGGCACGGAGTGGTCTCCATTCATACTATGACATACTGTAGGCTCCAAACCAAGACAGAGCATGTGTGCTGTGGACAGGGAAGAGCTCTTGGCTCGGCCTGTACTAACAGCTGAGCCATGCCAGGAATTATTTAGGAGAGTGCCAAGGATCCTTTAACAATTTAGCAGTACAGTTGATCGTATTCCAGTGCATGAGCACTGTTTAATGTATTCATATGGACACGTGCTACAAACTTCCATTCTCAAATGATTTTAAATTTTCAAATTCTGTTTGTAAAATGCCAGCAAGAATTGCAATTAATAGTATTTATTCAGACACTACTTTCCAATATAAACTAAATGCATCTCAAAATATCCCCGTTGGGACAGCAAAACAAATCTGCATTATCACATCCATTGCACAAGCAGGAGCACTGCAGTCAGAGCAGGAGAGCTGCAGTTAAGACTTCCCATTCATAAAATTTGTGCAGATCTATTAAATTGTGTTTGGTGGGGATTAGAATTTCAGTCAGTAGTTCAGTACTGTATGATCCATTATGAAACTTGTATAGCATAATTAGTAGATTTTAAATTCAGGTTTGTTTTCTGGGTGTCAAGTCTATTCACGAGAGTTGACATGCACCATTGAACATCACACTGTAATTTTGACCTAGAGGCTGTAACTCTTTGACCTGTCTTTGTAGGAAGATGTCAAATGATGCAGAATTCACTGTTTCCCTAGAAAAATTATTCCAAAGATTAAAAAGTCACTGCTAAAAGTATAGAACTTTCTTTTAGTATAAACTGCTTAGATTTTTTTTTTTTTTTGGATACTTGGATCCCTTCATCTTTCTTCTAGGTTTTTCCTTGGATTTAACAACTGCCAACCGTGTCTTTATGTATGATTGACCACAATAAAGTTAGCTATTAACTGTTCTTCAGATGATCTGTTTAGTCTGCTAACAAATATTTTTAAGGCCTCTCAGGTATTCTTGGAGGTTTTACCAAATACTTTCAGAGAGCAGTGGCACACTTCTTCTAACTCATTCCTGTGTTGCTGAAAAGTTAGTGCCTCTCAGTTACACTCCCCTTTGTGCCTGGGCACTGCAGGACCTCCCTGGGGTCTTTAACTGATCATGGTGCCTGGGGTTTTGTGAGGATCACACACAGCTTCCTACCATGATGTGTATTTCTTTGTTCCTGGATATATGTTCTCACATCTGACTCTGTTAAATTATATGCTATTCATTCATATGCCTTTTCATTGACTCCATTTTTCTCCAAGAGAAAGAAAATGCATAAAGCAAGTGTCATCATCTGGATTTCTTAAAGTATCCCATTTTGACTGTGTCTGTATTTTAGTCTTTCTTCAGTATTGGGAAATTATTTTGTACTTAAAATGCTGTCCCAAACTTATTTTCAGGGTAGCAGAGAAGTACTAGTGGCGATGATTCAACAAGGACTCATTTTTCTTGTATCATTCCTTTGGACTGAAAGAAACAAAAAAACATGAGTGAAAGTACCATGGTAACCTTCCTCCAATTAAAAAAAAAATTCAGAAAAAGCTTTTTATAATGTAATACTGCAGTATTACTTAGAGGCCTTTGCCACACTACACATTGAATGTTGTAAATCATAAACAAAAGTCCTGTTGCCTCCAGAGAATGATTTGTACTTACATTAAATATTCAGTCTCCCTTTTCTTCCCTCTCAGTTTCAGTGGGGTTAGCTTTTTCTTGGAGAGCTTTGTTATCAGGTCACTTCCCTTATCAAATGTTTCCTGCATCTACAGTGCCACCAACTAAAACTAACATATCCTTTGGGTAAGTCTGGAGCTCCTCATGTCTCTAGAGTTCTAAGGACATAACCAGCGAAGGATAAGACCCACATAGTTACTTCCTGTAGGTGAGGACAAGGAGTTGAAATTCAATAATATTCAATTTGTGATTTCTCAATATTCACTCACTTTTATGACAACTGAAACCTTTGTTTTCTCTGGTGGGATATCTGTATACTCAGTGAAAATGCCGTTTTATAAAATGGGTAGAAAGAGAGAAAGGCAAGATACCAGAAAACCTTTCTCTGATCCTGCCGCATGGCATGCTGTGGATTTGAAGGCTTCTTTGTCCAAATAATGCTAGGTGATACTCATAGGGGGAGGATACTTGGTTAAAGTCAGCTATTATTAAGCAAGTTGAAAAAGGTGGTTGTGACTAGCGTTTAGGGGCAGTGATCTCCGTTCCTTCAGGAGAGTCATTTCATGTGGAGACTCTTGCACAGTAGTTGACCTGAATGCAATTTCAGGATCCGGTGCCCTAAGGAAGTCATGATTGATTGTTAAAAGACTGCTGTGCTTACCACATCAGTGCATTCATTTGTAGATGCAAAGTGCAGAATTAACTGTAACATCTCAGTCATTTAGTGCTGTTGGGACACATTAGAATTTTAGTAACATCTTGATTTTATCTGGATTTTTTTCAGTTTCATTTCTATATCCTATTTGATGATAACATTCATTGTATTTGTTTGGTTCACAATGCTTAGACTGTAACGTTTACCGAATAATCTGTTCTCTCCTTTTTTATTTTTTTAAAGAATAAAGTTGCTGATGAACACTTGTGACAGAAATAAGGGAATATAATAGACTTTATAACAGACTTGTGTGTACTCGTGTTGTCCATAAAATATTCCATACCCAGTTAAAAAGCTGTAGTGCTTTTATGATGAAATGCTGGTGATCTTTAAGCACAGGTCAGGCAGATGTCCAGGGATCATCTCCACTATCATTCTCTTATCCCTGCTTTTCAGTAGCTGGGACTTTAAATGTGCAAGACAGTCAGCAGCAGTCCAAGCTGAACAATTTGTATCTGACTCCTGCATGCTGCAACTGCTTTTCCATAACCTGGCAAGTATTCTTTTCTCCTGTTACTCTAACTTGGTTTCCTGTCTTTCTTACTCTGGAGGAAATTATTTTTCCTCAGAGCACTAACATGAAAATTTAGGGTTAAACCTAGTCTTAGCTTCAAAAGACTGTTAGCCTTTCCTTCTGTCTTGTAATCAAATATTTAACTTTTTATCTCCACTTGCAGGTTTTCCATTTATAGGTATGTGATGATCAAGAAAATTTGGTAGGATGATCTTTCATCACTGGAAATCAATTTTACCCGTTATAATTAAATTCTAGTGAAAAGTTAAATTAAATTCTGTGGTCTTAATCCAGAAGAGTTTGCTCTCACCTTTAATAGATGTGACTCTAATAGCTTAAAGTGCTCTTATCTGGCTTTATTTTCCTCTTTTCAGGAAGAACACAGTTTAAAGTGGTAATTAAAGCGCTTTCTCCAAAAGAAGTAACCCGAATTTACACCCCTTGGCCTTTGGATAGAAATGATGGTACATTTCTTATGCGGTATCGGATGTATGGGAGTGTCACAAAAGGCTTAAAAATTGAGATACTTTATGATGATCAGCATGTAGCTCAATCTCCTTATATTTTGAAAGGTAAGGACAATTTTTAATTTAATATAATGTTTCAAAGTTCTGAATTAGGCTATAATTGAAGCAGCAGTACCTGAGCTATGGTAGTTGTGAACAGGTAGAACAGTTCTGAGTCCCCCATGTCCTTGGCAGGTTCACAGTAACGGAGCTTCGTTTTGCAGATTAATTTCACCCTGATAACACAAAATCTAGTATTTCTGAAAAGAGAAGAATATTGCTGTTTTCTTAGTTACACTGCTAAGTTCCAGAAATTATAGGGCGGAAGATTTCCCAAGAAAACTTTAGAAAACATAGAATAAAAAATGCCAAGTCACTACAATGTCTGCATCTATATGCCTGCATGTTTAGGGAATTATGATTGTTGCAGAATCACAAATGCAGACTCAGTGCATTGTTTTCCCCAGGACCAGTTTATCATGAATATTGTGACTGTCCTGAAGAAGACCCTGAGGTCTGGCAGAACATTATGACTTGTCCATCCCAAGAACCCCAGATTACAAAAGACTTCATTTCTTTTCCCACCGTTGACCTTCAGCGAATGCTTAAGGAAATCCCAGCAAAGTTCAGTCAGACAAGAGGTGCTATTGTTCATTACACTATTCTCGATAATCGCATCTACCGTCGCTCCTTGGGGAAGTACACAGACTTCAAAATGTTCTCTGATGAAATGTTCCTGTCACTGGCAAGGAAGGTATCAGTTTCCATCATGTAAGACTATTAAGGCATTATCACAGAATGACAGAATGGTTGGGCTGGGAAGGGATCTCTGCAGATCATCTAGTCCAACTCCCTTGCCAAAGCAGGTTCACTCAGAACAGGTTGCACAGGATCACCTAGAGGTCTTGACAGGTTTTGAATATCTCCAGGCAAGGAGGCTCTCTGGGCAGCCTGTTCCAGTGCTCTATCACCCTCACTGTAAGAAGTTTTCCCTCATTTTCAGAGGCGACTTCCCGTGTTTCAGTATGTGCCTGTTTTCCCTTGTCTTCTCTGTGCAACAGTGGAAAGAGCCCCTCTCTTGACACCTGCCCTTAAGATTATTTGTAAGCATTGCTAAGATCCCCTCTCAGTCATCTTTTCTCCAGGCTAAACATATTTAAATATGGCAACACCGCATAAGTTATTGTATCTTCAGATTTGTAATTCCTGAAGACTTTTGGTTTTTTCCGTCCACGCAACAGTGTATCTTAGGGGGAGGGAATGTGTGGGGCTGGCCTTGGTAGTAATGAACTGCTGGGGAAGGTGCAGGGACTAAGGCTGCCCTGTGAGCCATTTCCTGGCCTCTGAGCACTCCTTTCATGTTTGCTTGCAGGGCAGAAACTTGAAATTCATACCTTTAAGCACAGCTCAACCTATGAACTATCCACTGAGTTTGTTGAATCTGCATGACACGAGAGAATTGAGGAGTATATGTCAGAGTGACGAACAGCTTCTCTCTTTGTGTTGGTATCCTTTCTTGGGTATACGTTTAGGTTCGTCTTCCTGATGTGGAGTTTTATCTTAACGTTGGAGACTGGCCAGTTGAGCATCGGAAGGCTAATGATACACCTGGCCCCATACCTGTCATTTCATGGTGTGGCTCTGTGGATTCAAGAGATATAGTCCTTCCAACGTATGATGTAACCCACTCAACTCTTGAAACCCTGCGTGGAGTCACAAACGATCTCCTTTCCATTCAAGGAAATACAGGTAAATTCGAGATCGTGGATTTTAAAAAATGATCTGTCGTTTCCTTCCAAGAAGCAAGTCGCGTTCAAATAATGCCTTAAAGTCTTCAGTTGACAAGTGCCCTGGGAGATCTCTTATTACAAGCAGGTTAGTCTTTGCAGGTCGTGACACTTCCAACACTGCCACTAAGGAGGTGTATAGTAGGGATTTAGAATGAAAATCTAAGAAGTACAGTTTGCAATAATGGTGAATTTTAACTTAAAGGTAGCCAGAAAGTACCCACTGTGACCTGTCAAGAGAAGAGTAAACATAATTAAAAGGCCTTTCTCCTCAGTGAAGGACTCAAATATGTTCCTTCTAATCAAATAGTGATCCTTTTCCTGATGGTGTTGTGGTCCAATGTTCTGTTTACAAAAATGAACTTGAATCCTGAAAGAAGTGAGCCGATACTATGCCACAGCCTCTTTCGACTGAGAAAATATTATCTTTATAAAAAAATACCTCAGAGTAGGATCTTCAGAGTTGTTTTTTAGCTTTGAAAGAAGAGTCAGTTTTACTGACAGGTGTCTTCCTCTCCTCCAGGAAATTAATGAATACTTAGGGATCAGACAAATGGCATAAGCAATACCTAAGGAGTAAAACTTGAGGGTGAAGTTATTTATTTTTATTTAATTAGTTCTCAGTTACTCTTTTCTTTATTAGTTCTTAAATATTTTAATTAAATGATCAGTTGGAGGCATTCTGTATTTACTGATTTAATACAGCTGCTTTTTCTAATTAGGAGACAATAAGAGACCACTTCATAGGTCCTTTAAGGAAATTTTCAAGAGAAGGGTGTGGAAGGACATATTTAATGGTTTTGAAAACAGGCAGTAAGCAGAGATTAAGTCTTTCAGGCTCTTGCTAAGTATCTGGAGGACACAATATAGTCATTTATTTTCATTTTTCAAACATCGTTAAGTGATTCCTCAAGGACCTAACTAAATTGCTGGGTAAGAGAAGCGGATTTTGCTAAAGAAATTTGGTTATTGTGGCAGGCTTTATGGATGAAGAATTACTTTAATTATTAGTATTTTACTTATGTATTTTATTATAATCCCTTATGTAGCTTTCAAAATAGTTGAAGTCATTTAAATATAAAATTGTTGAGTGGAAAAGCAATTCTCTGATTTTCCTTTTATAAGTGGCACGGTTTCTCATCCCAAAATTCCATCCAGAACTGGGAGTTCAATCCTGTGATGAAGAAGTGATTGTGGATTCACTGTGAGAAACCATGCCTGTTTTACTGTACCTCTGAGTGTAACGTCACTGTCCTACCAAGTTCCTTATTTGCACTAAGCTTACAAGGAACATTTCATTGCTGTTTGCTTTTACCTTGTCTCTTAATGCTCATAGGCCCATTCTGGGAAAACAAAACCGAGCGAGCTTTATTTAGAGGTCGAGACAGCCGGGAAGAACGTCTCCATCTTGTCAAGTTATCCAAGGAAAATCCAGAACTGCTAGATGCTGGAATAACAGGATATTTCTTCTTCAGAGAAAAAGAAAAAGAGCTGGGAAAGGTTCAGCTGATGGGCTTCTTTGACTTCTTTAAGGTAGCAAGCAACTTACAGTTTTGCTGTCAAGTTTTTACCGGCTGAAAAGACAAGGCTTACTTTTGTTGATTCCATTTAGTAAGCAAAACAGTTATGTTACACTGGGAAGCTTTTCCATGTGAAGTAGATAAACCACATGTAATCAGCATCTTGTGTGACACTCTTGTAAGCAAAGCCAAGAAAGACCCTTAGAGAGAGATCTTGGCTTATTTTTATTTTTGAACACATTGAGAAATTGGATTTCTCGCCATCGGGGTTTCTTTTATTTGCTGTAAATATGAAAACAATGGACACAACTTTTACCCATTGCAAGTACATTATGGATGTCAGAAAGAAACCAAGTTAGAAACATAGATGAATGGTTTTGTTGCACTTTAGCACAGAAATTCCACTGCCTCAGGTATAAAAAGCAAAGAGAACAGAGTCCTATATAAAGCCGTTATAATACATACAATTAAAGTTCTGTTCCAGACAGTGATATATCAGAAATACTGTAACTGCCAGGAACATCTGCCAGAGCAGTGCATTCATGGTGACTTTTAGCATAATAGTACAGATTATTTTTCTCTTCCCCACTGTACTCCTTGCTCTATCCTAGGACACTTCAGTAGAATACCCATCAGGCAGTTACTGCAACGCAAAGGTTCTTGACTGTCAGTCTGTGGTTTAAAACATATCCTTCTTCCTTTATGTTATCCAGAACACCATGAAATTACACCTGCTTAACACTAAAGGGGGTTTGGAGATGAGAATTAATAAACATAATTACTTCTTGCCTGTTAAAATAATATTTTATACA
The DNA here is from genome assembly GCA_013396755.1 of Sclerurus mexicanus. Taxonomy (NCBI): domain Eukaryota; kingdom Metazoa; phylum Chordata; class Aves; order Passeriformes; family Furnariidae; genus Sclerurus; species Sclerurus mexicanus. The sequence continues at coordinate 119,097 of VWZF01002689.1, forward strand.
GTCAGTGTTCCCATTCTAATACAAAATGTTTCACTTTTTCTTCCTCTTCGTGTTGTAGTACAAATACCAAGTGAATGTAGATGGCACTGTGGCAGCTTACAGGTTTCCATACCTGTTGCTGGGTGACAGTCTAATATTGAAGCAAGATTCCCAGTACTATGAACACTTTTATATTGGATTAAAACCTTGGAAACATTATGTTCCAGTTAAGAGAAACTTGGAGGACTTGCTGGAGAAAATAAAATGGGCTAAGGTAAGTTCCATTAGTAATTCATGTTCAAAGTAATAAACAAACACGACAAGAATTTATGTTAATATTATCTTCTTTTGTATTTCCACATACATATTTTGCATGGACTATATCAAGATTCTGGGATAAAGGAAGTACATTTTGTTGTTAGTATTACATCGGAAGGCCTTAATTGAAGTAACCATCTCTATTTGGGGCAAACATAAGAGTTAATTTTAGGTATGTGTAGAAGTGTTCATGAGTCAGAGCCTTAATATACTGACTAAGGTAATTGTCAAAGAAACAACCAGAATCCTCGGTACTACCTAATTAATGCTATAGCTCTTTTTAGGCCCTGACTATAGCAGAAATTACTGCATGTTCTGTTTGAATGTGCAAGAAGTTGCTGCTCTGTAACATGCTCAGAATGAGAGGCTGGGATCCTGTAAGATAAAATTGTGTGGTTGAAAACACCATTTGTGCTGTAAGTTAAAGTGCTGTTAGGTTAAAAAACACAGAGGAAGTTTCTGTTCTGGGAGTACTGTCATTCTTTATAAGGAATCAGGGGAGAATACTGGAAGCTGAAATATAGACCTAAAAAACTTGAGAATAAGTACCCGAATTCAAGCAGAGTTATTTTTAAAAGGAAGACATTGAATTCATGTACATCTGTGATTTTGTCTTCCATAAAACTAAGTCTGGGAGATGTCAGACTTGCTTTTGAAGAGGCTTGTGGCTTGGACAAAACAGTAGGGCAGTTATCAACTGAGTTTTCAAATTTGTACAGTTATTCATGAAAGTTGTTATTGATAGCCCTAAGGTACCAGTTGTGACAGTAAAAGCAATCCAGTGTTTTTAAACAAATCTGCAATTTAAAGCATGCCTTTGCAGTCTACCAGTAATTGCACATAAAGTTGCAGATTTGAATAGCCCATTTAATAAAGCTCCTGTTGCCAGCCAGGCTTTGAGTAACTCACTGATTGCTCTATTATTCATTTGTTCTGTCTGAATTGTCCAGGAAAATGATGAAGAAGCAAGAAAAATTGCTAAAGAAGGACAATTAATGGCAAGAGAATTACTTCAGCCTCGCAGGTTTTACTGCTACTACTACAAGGTGCTCCAGGTTGGTACAATAGATCACTTTATTTCTTTCCCCCAGCTGCTACTGCTACCAATGCTACAGATTTCATGTTCAATCCTTACTTGGATCAATAGCAGACATGGTTCATATTGTTCACAGGAGATCAGTGTGAAGAGCTTTGCTAAAAACTGATCCATCATTAAAGAGGCAACCTGACATAACAGCTGTTTTACAGAATCACCAGTTTATTTTTTTGGCCCCCATCCCCACAGTCAACCCTGTTTTCAGTGTCACTTGGTATGTGGTTTCTAATAGATCTCTGTAAGGGATAATCTGTATACAGTTTTCTTCCTTTCTCACACATACCATGAGATACTCTGTTGTATTACGAAACAATGAATACATGGAAAAGGAAGTCCAGAAGTATGGCTAGTAGAGTGGTAGGGGGTGAAGCAGGCCCAATAGTCATTGCTTCCCTAGGAGATGCAAGTCTCTAGTGAAAGAAGTTTCTCTTCTCTGAAAGTACAGATTTCTTTTTCCTGTTCTGCTTTGCACATAGATGTCAGCTTCAGCAGCCACAGGTTGACACACAGTTTAGAACTGTTCAGTACAAAACTGGCAGCATTATCTGCATAAAGTGGTTAGAGGCACAAATAATGACAATATTCAAGTTGCCATTAATAATAGGCAAAAACATGAAAGGGTGTTTTCAGAGGCAATGTAACCTGTTAGTAGGTGTGTTATAAAGACACCTTGTACAGAGATTGTAAACAATGACATAAGGAGCCTGGGTAAGGTAAGCTTCTGAGTGGAAGGGAGGAGGAAAATTTTGTTTCATGAATTATATGTTGGTGTTATAGCATTCGTAAATGTTGTTTACATATTTCAGGAATATGCCAAACGCCAAGCCAGCAAACCTGAAATACGGGATGGAATGGAACTCGTACCTCAGCCTGATGACAGGGACTCAGTATGCAGTTGCCACAGGAAAAAGCCTTTAAGGGAAGATCTATAACTGTACTGGATGGAGAAAATCACCCACTTAAAATGCAAGAATAAGAATTAAGCTGTGAAATCCAAGACACACGCACTAGCAAACATTCTTAGTTATGTATTCTTGTATTTTCATACCCTTTTTCACACTCACTCTGATCTACAACGTCAGTTCCCACAATTTTGGCTCCGTGACCACCACCAGACAGATACTGAGCCTGTAATGGGGAGTGTCTAGGGAATTTGTTTGATGTACTGCATCATCAGGAAGAAGAATGTAGTGCTGCTTGTGTTCCAGCCGGGGCCTATTTACCCAATTTTTCTGAGGAACCAGTCACCACAAAAGATCTTGTCACGAGTTGGTGCAAGTTATTCTAAAGGACCATTTGTAACTTACTAAAACAGTGTTATGATTTCTTCATAAAGTTTACCTCAGTTTTACTTGGTTTCTTGTATACAAGGTGATTTTCTAACTCAACAAAATGAATATTTGAGCTTTATAGATATCAGAGAGCAGATCAGACTTCATTGTTCTGCTTCAAACACATGACAGAGAATCCTGCACTTTCTGTGTGACAGCGCAGGGGTTAGAGTCCACATTAAACAATTGGGAAGCCAGTTATTCTCCTTGGTTTGATTTAAAGCCATTTTTCAAGAGAGTGCCTTAGCTCCAGACTAGACAAGAGGTCCTCAGGTCTTCCACTTAAGTTGTGCAGCCATGAAGCTAACAGTGCAAAACACGAAGAAAGGCTAGATTTTTCAGTATGCTAAGTATGTAATTTTTGGTGTGTGGTATGACCTTGTTTTGTGATATTACCCATTAGACCATGTGCATTTTCTATTCACCAGTGTTTTTGGAGGTGGTGTGCTCAGCAAAGACAATTAAGCATACCAGGTGGTTGAAGCAACGAAGTTTTCCACATATTTCAAATGATAAGTCCAAAAATCATCCACTTATATTTTTAAAAATGGGAGGGAACGGAGTGAGTCACGATGCATACTTTGTAGTTCTTTGGAAATATCTGTGTAGGAAAACTTGCTTGGCTTGAAACAGAACTCTTTCAAACTGGAAGAAGAATCAGATTAAATCTAAATTATGAATATAAATAAATGGGAATATTTCATCCCTCCTTTCTTCTCTCATAAAAAGGCAGAAAGAAATTATTCTAAATTCTTCTCTGCCAAAAAACTTGTTGCTTTTGTAATAAGCATCCCCTCAAAGCAAAGGTGGTTTGTCACAGAATGCTTTAGAGCTGCTTTTATAGCTTACAGGCAAGAAATACCCAAAAAATAGGAATACATCATCCTGCCAAAATAAAAGAAAAACATTAGAGACATAGTGGAACTTTAACTGAAAGTCCATAGTAATTTGAGAAAATTTGGTTCAATTTATAACCACAGATCTTCCAGATGTAAAAGAAGGTGAGTAAAACCCTCTCTCCTTTCCATCGGTGGTACTAGATGCAATTTAAGCTATAATGAAGAGCAATTGTAACAGTTGCCCTCCTAGGCCAGAAAAGATGTCAGATCTATTTGAGTTTGATGATGGGAATTGCTAAATATTCAGTAAAACCTGTTTGTGCACGTAAAGTGTAATACATACATTGAGCAGTATTTTTAAGTGCCATACATAGACTAGAGTCTACTACAGTAGTTCTTGAACAGCAACTGTTCACAGGTATAAAAATGTCTCGGTGGTGGCAATTTTAAGAAACAGTTACCATACCACAGTACTGAATTTTCCTGTAGTAATTGCAGCTTTTAAATACAGAGTAAAACCTGTCCTGTTTTCATCAATGGTTCATCAGTAATGACAGAGACAGGTTTATATGTTTGAAATAGTATTTCCTAAAGCCCAGGGCCAATGTTTTCAAACACTGGAATCTACATAGAAGGGATCTTACTGCTTGTCATACAGAGCCTTTACTTAAGGTTTTTTATTTTCAGATTCTTTTAACCTTAACAATACTTACATACAGTGAACACTGCTTTTATGTTATGTCTTATATATCCTAATACATTTAGGCACACACATTTGGAAATACCCGACTTCAGTTTCATCCTGAAATGAGAACTAGTAAATCACAATCTGTTGAACATAAAGGAGATATAATTTCATGTATTTTTAAATGCTATTTTTTGAGATTTACCTCAAGATAACCAATATAGTAGTTTCCTGACAATATTGTGCCAGGCCCGCCTTGTAGATTTGTAATTAAAAAAACCCTATAATCAAAGCTTGTCTGATGGAATGCTAGATTCAAGTATTCATCCTGGGAAGCATACGCCCGACATTTATTACGTTATAAAGTAAATTATTTAGTTAGGGAGGAGAGCTGACAGGGAAAACATACATCACCTGTTTGAGCACGTTTGAGAAGCTTGCAAAGAAACTGTAATAAGGAAAAGAATCCTTGTATAAACCTATGATATTATCAACTCCTTTGCAGTTTTTCGAAAGTTTTGTCTGTAAGGGCAAGATTTTATATTAATATATTATTGTTTACATTCACAAGATTTAACCACCAGAATCTTCTTGCTCGGGAATGCTTTTACAGCATTTTAAGGAGGCTGTATGAGTACCAATGCTTGTGTTTGGAGTACAGCGCTTCTATTTTGAGTTGTTAATAAGAAAATCTATAGTGCAGAGAGCTATTGCTCTAATTTTGTATTTTGCTATGAGTAAGGGAAAAAGGATTGCTTGCATGTCTGTTTAAAGTAGTTTTAGACATCTGTGGGACATACCCTTAATCGAGTCCCACCATGTGAGCAGTGATAAGCAACAGGTGTATTAGCAGGAATGTGGCCAGCCGGTCAGGCCAGATGTTCCTTCACTTCTGTTTGGTAGTTGTGAGATTACAACTGGAGTGCTGTGTTCAGTTTTGGACTCCTCTGTACAAGAAATACGTTGACATAGTGCAGCAGATCTACCATGGACCACCGAGGTGAGCAAGGCATTGGGGCACGTGGTGCATGAGGAGAAGCTGAGTGAGCAGGGTTAGGTCAGCCTTAAAAACAGAAGGCAAAGGAAAGATTACCCCGCTGAACTCTAGAGGGAAGGTGTAGAAAAGATGAAGCCAGACTCCTCAGGGGTACACAGCAGAAAGCCTGCAAACAACAGACACAAGCTGCAACATGGGAAATTGCAGTTAGATAAGAGAAAAAAAATCTTACACTGATTTCCCCAAGGAGATGAAGCTTGGCTCTGTGACCTCCAGATGTTCATTACTCTATGAACTACATTTCAGTCATACAACAAGCATTTATCTAGTCACATAGCAGAAGGATGAAAACAGGCAGCTCTTGAGTGTCTTGGAGAGGTGATGTAGCCTTTCTGTGCTGACACTTTTGACTCTGTTTATGTGTCCCTTAATAATATTGACAAAGCTTTGTAAGTATTTTAATGTTGGCTTATAAAGCTATGAAATGATATATTAATATTATGCATTATTACTATATATTATCACAATATATTGTAGTGATGCAATACACAGAAGATTCAACAGAAACAGGATACACTGATTTGGCATGATATGCCTGGACTGACAGTGCAAGGCCTGCTCTTTCAGGATGCTGAATATACACTTTACAGGAACGAGAGAAATACAAAATGTAATGAGGGCAGTTATGAACCATCAAAGTAATCAATTTCATGCAGTCAGTGGGAATATTAATGTACTTTATAAGTTATACATGAATGCCAGCATGCTCTGTAGGCCACTGGTGAGTGATCATGACATATTTCCATCCCACTTCCAACTCTAAGAAATGATCTGTACCACAGGTTCCATCTGTACCACAGGTTCTCAGTGCAGAGTATAGAGACTCAGAGCAGCTCAGCAGAAAGCCACAAGGGCCTGCATGATAGAGGACATGTGAAACATGACTACCTTCCTGTTGAAAACCCACAAAATGCATTATCCTGGCTGGAATCTGTCTGAAAGTTGGTCAATCCAAGCTGTATTTGTAAGACCGTAACTTCCCCTATAGCTTATGCGACTCAGAGAGGTCGTTTACCATTAGCAGATGATTTTGCCTATCTTTGGGTAACAGTAACCACAACTCTCAGCTACTCTTCATCTCCCAAAATGCCCAGCCAAGCTGTTTCACCACTCCAACTGCCAAGATAGGCCATCTCATGACTGATACCCATGATAAACCAAAATGGTTGCTACCATGTTAATACCTGGCAGGTCCAATGCCTGATTTCATCTTGCATGTCAGTCTCACCAAATTCTTCACTGTTGCAACAGAAAGAGTTTGAGTATTTTGTTAACTTTTACATGGAAACCTGCTCTCAGTGAAAATAGTTTAGAATGAAAACTGGGTGTGCTTCCAAATGATGATTTTTTTGCTTCTATGCTCAAGACCATCAGCTGTTACCTCAGGAAGAAGGTAGTTTTGTCAGTACAGGTCATTTCATTTAATGAATTAAAACCCAAACAATATTATCCCAAACCAAACCAAGAAACATGCTGCAGCTAAAAGTTGTTAATCTTTTAAAGAAAGATGCCTGTTACAGATACTTTAGTATGTTCTTTGTAGTGAAGGCAAGGCATGAATTGAACTTTATAAGCAAAATAAGCTTAAAAAGATACTTCTGCAATAGCCTGTCCTGTGTCACTGTACACTAATAGTGATCTCTGAGGTTAGATAATTCAAAACAGTGAAATGAAGAGCCAGGGTTATACAGTAAGATTTTATTTGCCAAAATATAAGTCAGAGAAGAATCAAAAAACATCATACCTCTGACATAACCACTCAAGCAAAACCCCACAACAAGTATGTTCAACTCATTCTGGTAAGTGTCCTTAAGATAGTTTACTTACGCTGTTTGGCAAGTTGAGTTATTTTTAAAGTGTCAGGGACATATGTTGCTGATAGAAGCTGCTTTTCTGCTGGTAAATTCTGCTTTCTACTGCCTGATGAACCAAGGTATTTTGTGTGGACTAACCCCTGCTGACAAACTAGCATGCCTTTTCACTCTACAACCATTCCATATTATTTAGACTTTGGGATTTCCTCTATTCCCTAAAGATTCGTTTACGCCTGTAAAATAATCAATCACCACGCTGATTCGGTGCCAGTAACTGAACCTGAGAAGTGGATGTAAATTTTAAATACCTGATTTGTACTAAATTAACTTTTGACTCTTTAAAAAACCCAAGCATCTAAAGGTGGCATAGATCACACAGATTATAACTTCATAACAATCGTAAATACTTGGCAAAACTTAAATGCAAATAGTACATATGTAAGATGAAGAATAATTCTGAGTATTTCTTGTGACATAGATTTCAGATTCTGCTTACCTACAGGAAAGCAAATTTTCTGTAATAAAATATTGTCTCAAATCACAATTATCCCAAGGATCCAGAAAAACTGTGACTTTTTCCTGACTATTAATAATACTGTATGCATAGTGAATTGGTCACTGGAATTATGACCATCGCTGTTTACTCTTCTGCAAGATAATGTGATGTATTTCCCTCATTACAGCTCCATTTCAGTCGCAGAAACACTAGCAACTGGATCTTCTATTTCAAAATTAAGACAGAGGCAGGAAAATTGGCTTTTCGCTGTAAAACTTGAGCCAATGGACTCAAACCAGACCATCTGTGCACTGTGAGATGCCAGTGTGAATGCGGTCTCCTCTAGGGGCAGTTACCGCCATATACCTGTCCATGAACCAAATGAAATCTCCAGGAAGTCCTTCACGGACACACGGCCCTGAGTACTCTTCACCAACAAACTCAAGCATTGACTTGAATCTCATGATTGAACTACCCCCATATGCATTTGGTGTTTTCTCCATTCCAGTCCCAAGTCTGTATGACTCCAAAGCCAAACAATTCTTCTGCTCATGAGTTATCACCTTGAACCTTCTGAAGCAACTACGGTCCACTATCAAATGTGTTTGCTATATTAATTTAATATCAAGTTACACCCTGCTTTGATGGCATGCAGTCATGTGTAATAGTTGTCTAACTGGATCTGTTAAGTAGGTTACTAGGTGCAGTTGTCATCAGTTCCTTGGTGGATTAGCTTGTGAAGGAGGCCATTAAAAATCACTTTTGATGGGGAATACAAATTATATTCACATAGAAAGGCCAAACTCTGGTCCCATTAGAGTAAATGACATTGGATTTTTTGCTGAGTGAGTTCAAATTTGTAACAAAAAATATGGTCTTGGAGGTTACCTGATCCAGTGGAAAAAAAAATAAGGGAAAAGCACCTATTTTTCATAGGCAAACAAAAAATTAGCTTGAATGTTTTTGTGTTTAAGACACAGGACATTTAAGACTAGCCAAGCAGTTTCCTATTTCTAGGAACCTGTTATCTTAAAATTTGTCCCCTAAATCAATTCCCTTGAATCACACCATCATTTGCAAGACTAGCTAAAAACCTAAAGCAAGTCAGAAATTATATGCAAAACTGGAAAAGTTAGGGAGATGAAACTTCTATTCCTTGCCAGTTTGGTCTGTTTGTTATGGTTACACCATCAAGTACAGTTTTAACAACCTATGCCCAGATGTGAAGAGCCAAATTAATGTGGGTGACAAACTGTATAATTTTCAGGGCAACAGAACAACATCAACTCCCAACGAACTCATAAGATTGGCCTTTGAAAATTACATCATGTCAGATTGTAGTCTTCTACTTGCTTCTGGTTGGTTCCTAAGGAATTCTCATTTCTATAGAAAAAGAGAAAATGTGTAATGATACTGGTCACTTATGTAACCCAATGTAATAAGTAAGTATGAATTCAAACATTTTCTGCAGCTTATTGCTTAAAACGGTTTGGGTTTTACTGCAAAACTCCGTTAATTAATCATCTTATTAATTCTGGACTTCTTGCAGTGGATCACTATGCTACATTGTCCTAAGTTAAAGTCCCTTTTCCATACTCAGCAATTGCACGGGAAATAAATATTTTCTGATTAAATATTCTGATTGTGCCCAAAGATTTAAAGGTGTTGCCTGAAGAGAATCCAGAATAAAACTAAGCTAAGGCTCTCTGTCACACAAGAAATATTGGATTGAATCAAAACCTGTAAAGTTTCTCCTCTTTCCCCTCTTGAAAAAAATGATCAGTTCATGAAGAATCAGTTGTTCATTGACTGCTGAGACAGATTTTCCCTTAGGAAAGAAAACAGCCAAATCCTGAATGACAAAATTGGTGTTTCAACTTCGCAGGAACACTGGCTGGCATGGAGCTGGCACATACTCCCTCAGCTGGCATCTCGAGATCTGAGAGCCACGACACCTCTTGTGGCATTTCCCTGTTATCAGGCAGAATTCACTTACGCTGTAGGGAGACTCGCCCCTGTGGTTTCAGCTAGACTGGCACTTAGTGCAGGGTCCTCTCCATTCTTCTCTTGAGCAACCTCGTGTATTTGTACTTATAGCTATGTATTTGTGTAATAATGTACATACATTTGTAGTCTTCCCGTATTGTCAGAATAGCACTTGTCTGGATTTAGCTTTGCATTTTCATTTAATGTTAAATTACATGTAATTGCTTTCTGTAATAAATCTCAATTTGGAGTACTGAGAAGATGAAGGCCTCTGGCAAGAGCTGGCTCTTAAAACTGGCCCGAGTACCTTTCAAAAGCTCTCTTGTGAGCTAGCATAGCTGGGCCTGCTTTCAAACAGGAGTTGTATTACTTGCACAGCTTTTTGATCACTGTTTCAAAGTCTTTGTCTTTGAAATCAAGTTGCAATATCAAATCTAGGGTGTGTTTTTTCTTGTGCTTTATGTCCTCTTCTTCATTCAAGGATTTCGAAACTCTTTGTTATATAAAAGGCAAAAGGTTTTATGAAACAGTATCTCCTGGCTTAATCAGTACAGTCATTCTTCTCTTTTATCTGTATGATTTTATCTAGCTAGCTGATCTAACAGCATTAACAGTATTTAAAAGGTTTATTTTAAAATAAAAAAATAATTAAAAAATGCTTCAGTTATTGTTTTGGTTTGTTGGGGTTTTTTTGCATGTGATAAAGTAAATAATACAGGATAAAATGGTACATGATAATAAGGATTAATAAATCAAACTGAAATAAAGTCTATTCTTTCTTCGATATATTTAAAATTTCCAATTGCCTGGCTCTGGATCTACAGTGTGAGTATGAAAGTCATCTATCAGGTGTTCACATTATTGACAGAGAAAGTCAAAGTAGTACATGTGCTGCTACAATATCTAACTGGCCACAGCTGGGGTACCCAGAAATGGAGAGATTTGTTAGGTTTCTAGTAATCTCTGATTTAAGAAACAGATTCTGCTTATTTACCAAAGTGATGGACATTACATAAAAATACAAAGGACATACATATCCATTTTAAAATGGATCTATAGGGAGATTCAATTGCATGTCTTCAGTTGTTGTTGAAATCAGTGACAAAACTTACTTTGTTGACAGAGGGCATCATTTCTTTCTTCTCATAATGTTCCTTAAGAAATTAGATGTTCTGACAGAGAGGATACTCACAAGTGCTCTCCTTCCTGAATGTTCATGATTCAACTCTAATTTAAACTCTTAAACTATTCAGTAGTAGAAGTATCATATTAAACAAATACTGAATTAAAAAAGAATGGCTAAGAGTCACCCCCTGGCAGCCACCCCACACCCCAGTCTGGAGCAGGCTGGGATTACTGAGGACCAACAGCCCCCCATGAGTCACCCCCTCCTCCTCGCCTGCTCCCCAAGAACAAAGGCAGCTTCTCTGCTCATTCCCAGCTACTGGGAAGCACATTTTTCACGTTGTGTCATGAGTTCCAGCTTATGGAGTTCCCTGTCTGCCAGGATCAGGGGGAAACAGGCACTATGGAAAGATAAACGGTCCCAGAAATGTAAAATGGGTGGTAGTTTCATCATTCAGGCTTTGGGACGGCATTCTGAGGTCTTTATGAAAGCTGCTAGTTGGAAGGGACCCACAAGGGTCACCGAGTCCAACTCTTGCCCCTGCACAGCACAGCCCCAAGAGACACACCACATGCCTGAGAGCATTGTCCAAATGCTTCTTGAACTCTGTCAGGCTCGGTGCCGTGACCACTTCCCTGGGGAGCCTGTTCCAGTGCCCAACCCCCCTCTGGGGGAAGAACCCTTTTCACATATCCAACCTAAACCTCCTCTGACACAACTTCAGGCCGTTCCCTCTGGTCCTGTCACTGGTCACCAGAGAGAAGAGATCAGTGCCTGTCCCTTTGCTTCTCCTTGTGAGGAAGCTGTAGACCATGGTGAAGTCTTCCCTCAGTCTCCTCTTCTCCAGGCTGAAGTACTGGGTTTGATAAACAACGGTGAGTGAGGGGACAACCCTGGGATTTTTCCATAAATTTTGAGCTTTTAATACAGTAGAAACGTTTTAAAAAGCACCAACTTTCATATGTTCAAAACTACAGACCAAAACAAGAGAGTTCGGGAATCGTGGACCTTCAATCATCGGTTTTCCCCTTGGAGTTTCCTCAAACTAGTATCTTTTGGAGAATAAGCTGCTTTATGGATAAACTGGTTTTACTTTTTTGTGTTGTAGAGTTCTACTCACATTTCAATTAAGAGAGAAGAAAAGTTTTATGAAGCTAAACAATTTGGTTTTTGCTAGAAAGATTCCCCAAGGCATGGTGCTCACTCAGATGGATGGCGACAGGCAATGTCTTTAGCCAGAAGGTCAAAGATTAAGTAATTAGAAACAAAAAATACTAACTCAGTATGTACGTCATCTCCTTAGTATTTTGGATAATTTTCTACATTTAATTTTCTCATGTTTTGTTGCAGTATGGTTACACACAGTAGAAAATCTTGTATCTTTTCTCACATCAAGCTTTGTTCACTTTTTCTCCCTCTAACAATAGGCTTGTATAGGTATCATCACTGATAGGGCTGCTCTTCCCTGGCTGAAAATGTAGAATCTCATTGGCACTGATAGAAGTTGTGTTTTTGTGTATCAAGAAGAGAAAGATCACTAGTAATTCGAACAGTGCCTGTGATTAATCCTGCAGAAGAGGAAACATTGAGAGTTTTTCCTTTAGCCGGAGGCTGTATCTTTTGTATTTCTCTAGAGATAACATAAAGCATGTTCTAATTTATGAGGATCAGAATCACAGTATTGACACCTTAGTCTGTTTTGCTAATGCTTTCTGTGCCACGGGTAGCACAGATTTGTTCATTGCTTGATACTTTTTCCAGTCTAGTGTTTATATCTTCCAGAAACTATTCTGGATTTTCGGTTTAAGCAGGTTTTTTTCTTGATTCTTAGCTTTATTGCTAGTTTTAGGAATAATTTTTATTTATCTTAAGTAGTTCTTTTCCTCCCTGTACTAAGAAATGTGTATCCCATTTATCTTTTCAAGAAATCAAGCTTTTATTTTGCAAATGTGTCAGTTTAAATCCTTTCTGCTGATTTTTGAAACAGATGCTGTCCTCCTCCTCTTAGTTTGTGTGACACAGGGGGTTTGTGAGGAAATGAAAAAAAATGTCTGTAGTAAGCAATTAAAGACATATTAAAGACATATCATTATATACAGGATAAACCCGGTAGAATTAACATTGGATAAGAAGGATCCCTAAGGATGATCACAGCATTATTCCCAGCTTCTACTGATATCCTGTTCAGCCTCAGGTCCACCTCTCATCTCCTTTCTGCTCTCTAATGATACCCAAGACTGTTTTCTGAACCAGTTCTTGCGAGAGGCCTTTCACAAACCTGCTCCCTCCTGCTCTGACTTTCACTATTCCTGCTTTTCCCTTTTTGTGCCTTTCTGTGAATACCTTTTTTTTTCCCCTTCAGGATGAGGTACCTACAGAGGTCATTTTTCTGTAAGTAAGAACCTGTCCTACACTTTCTTGTCCAACAGATGACTGTAATTCATCTCTGTTACTACTTAAAAGGAAGGAGGAAGAGTATTCTTCAAGAGTCACAAACAGTTACTAATGGCTAGAGAAGAATTCAAGAAAGAATATGATGACCTGGCTTTGTTTAAAAAAACCCCCAAATATTAGGTAGTATTAAAACCTTATTTTTCAGAGTAGCTCGGTTCAATATAGGCTGGAGAAGTGGAGCTGAGTTTTACTCAGTAATTATTTCTAGGAAAATACATTGAGGTATCGAGATGCTGTATTGCAACATGTTTTCTAAGTAATGGATGTAGGAACGTGCTTTATACGAATATATATTTCTCTCTAAAAGCTCTTCCACTATTAGCTTATTCTAATATAAAAAATATAATATTTCCTCTGACAATGTGTTCCATTTCTCTTACATGAATTGATGCATTAGACTATTTCAAGGACTGTGGTTCTTAAATTCTCTAAGGTTGGACATGGGAAAATCTGTTCACAGCTTTGTTTCACAACTGTAATGTGTGTTATGTGTTTGTACTTGTACTTCTCTACAGGATGCACATCGATTTCCCTAAAACAGAGAACTTACAAGCTTTGGAGGAACAGATCTTCCTCGTCTGGTGACTCTCAGGAGAAAAGTCTGTGCAAGTTACACAGTACAGTGCAAAGGAAGATACATCCTGCTAGTGGCTCGTTGTGTTCTGCTGCTGGCTTGTCTCACTGTTTTGTAGTTGTGGCATAGTGTAAAATAAGGCTCGTTACAGTAATGTAAATCCAACAGTTACTTTTGATTGCCCCCAGTCTTTTCTGCGTCCCACAGTTATGGATGCACTGAGAGTTGAAAAGAACTGAAACTATGATCCAAGGGAAAACAAAGCTGCACATCAAAGTAAAGACAAACCTAAAGGGAAGGAAGAACAGAAGAAACTAAGCACACAGAAGGCAGCTGTCTTTTAGAATTAATTATAAAGGACTGGAACTCATTTCTCACAAGCCACTTGAAAGCTGTTCGGTAATTATAAAAATATTTATGGAACAAGCTGACTTCCTTTGCTTATTCCCGGGAGACTGTGGATGGTGTGTTCTTTAAGCAGCTTTGTCTGTCTAATAGAAACCTCATAATGTTTTGTGTGTTTTCTAGTTTCTCTAGCAAAGGACCTAAACCTGATCAAGAACCTGTTTCTGCAAGTACTGCCAAGTAATTGAAACAGCAATATACTTTCTGACTTAATTTCTCAGTAGGATGCAAGTGTTACAGATTATTACCTTTCTCCTTGCAGACAGAGTTGCTAGGTGTTGCAGCAGATGGTTTAATCAAAATCAGGCGAGGCACTGTATCATTTTATGGTACGTGATATTCTCTGTGGTATCCATTCCGGATGAACAAAACGCCACTGCATGAAAGCATTAAGAATATTTGCATACTTTCAATGTATTCTGCAAAACAAGTCAAGGTGGATAAAACTAGATTCCTAAATCCACAATGTCTGCAACGCTAACCACTCGTCAATGGTATTGACTCAGAGATTTGTGGGTGGTCTGCTTCTACTAAGACACAGCTTTTTTCAAACTCAGTCTTGGTTTTTCTGTTGTTTTCAGCTGAACCAATTTCTTATGGCAGACTTTTAATGACCAGATTTATTCCACCTGTCTTTGGTCCCCTAGCAGAGATACATCAGCAAGGAGCATCGTTGTTCAAGGTCTCTATGTAGTCAGCAGGAAGGAATTGTTACCCCTGTGGGGCAATTAATATCTTAACTGTTGTAAAATTGCTCTGGGAAAGTGCCTTTCTAGCTCTGGTACCTGGTATAGAGCGAGCCTGTTGTGTGCAGACTTGTGACCTAGATAGTACAGGGAGATTTGAAAAGCGGTATGAAATACTTTGCTATTCTTTTACTTGAAATGTCTTGGTACCCGCATCTGGTTCGATTTAGGCATAAAATGCTTGCCTTTTGATTTTTGGTATTTAAATAACTTGAAATATCATAGTCCTATGTAAATGTCTTATGCTTTTGAGGTATTTAACTAAGAAATATGGCTACCACACCTGAAATTGGTGGAAAGAAGCTACTTTATTGCCAAAATTATTGCCCAGCTGTCTGTTATTTTTACTAAATTTCTGCTTTTCTTCCATATTTTTTTGGTTTCTGTTCCAAACCAACTCCTCCTTACTTTGCCTTAGGAAGAAAAATATCATTAGTATGCCTCAATTCAATTATACATGAGGATAATGAATTACTAGGCACTGCTGAGACTTCTGTCCAAGTTGCAGTATAGAGGCCTGGGTGAAAAAGTTATTTATTTTTCACAAGATGATCCTTTTCAGTAAGACTTAGCATGAGGTAAGGAAAGACTATGTAGGCAGGAATTGCAGATCCCTTTCATAATTTTCTAGAGAAAAAACCCGCACATATAATCTGTGCACCAAGTCAGAACTCCAGATGACAGTACTACGAAAGGCAAATATTTTGGGCAAGAGGCATCATTGCCAATCATGATTCAGTATTTATTTCAAGTTCCGTGGTTGTTGCTCCAGACACAGGGTGTTCATCTTTGAGAAAACATGTAAATACTAGTCGCTTTTATCACGTGGGCTGACACTAAGAAAGCTTCACTCTTTTTCCACAGTGAAGTGTCCTGTGCAATTATTGCCATGAGCCCTCCTCTGCAACAATGGCAGCAAAGCAATCAGTCAGCTGAATCCCAAAGCCCTAACAATCCCTTAAAGCCTGGTTTGAAAGGTGCAATTGTTGCAGTCAAGATTTCTCTACACTTTGTCTATACTTTTGAATAACCCGAAGGATCAGCCTGTGTTATTGTCTTTTATTGTTGGCATATGGTTTTGTTAATCAAGATTGAAACAGAACTGCACGTGCACTTAAGGTATTTTAGAAGTAAGTTTATTTTGGTTCTGACTGTACTTTTTGCAAGGAAACAGGTAATCTCATAAAGGCAAACACAATCCTTTGCAGCACTTTCTTTCTATGTAACACTTCCAGTATTAGGAAATGTGTCTTCATGCACACAATAAATACGTGGGAGTGATCTCATGACTCTTTCATGAAAAACAGCTGGTTTGTATTCATCCACGAGGACAACTCCCTTTCAGATCATAAAGACATTGAGCAGTCTACAACAAGGAAGCCCTAATTTTCTTCTTAGTGAAAGATAAAGCATTTTCAGTAAATTCTAATTAGTTCATAGAGAGGCTTGGAAGACCAATATCAAAATAATGAGTTATTCATAAATTGGATATGTTAAATGCATTGTAACACCCGGCAATAAAAGTAAATTACTTATTTTATATACAGAACAGGTTGTAACAGCCTCCTCCTCCAGCTAAGAAATCCACTAAAATCCTTACTGTATAGTAAATTGGATAACTTTCTTACTGAAACATTCATATTTCTAATAAAGAGTAAATGAAAATTGCAGTAGGATATAAATGTAAAAATATTTTAATACCATCTTATTAATTTCCTAAAATGATTTTATAGACATGCAATTTCTTGAAGCATTATTTAACTTGAAAAGCTTCAAGCATGCCTATAACTAAATGGTGAGTAGTTCTTTCACAGTAACAAAGTATAAAAAGACCCCTCAGCTACATCTGTATTTCAAATGCTGTAATGAAATCAGGTAACAGCGAGTGAAATGTGGGCTGGATAGGCTGAAAGATGCATTCAGTAAGGGCTGCTGGAATCAAAAAAAGAGGATGCTATATAATCTTTACAATCATTATAACCAAGACTCAAAAACAGTGTAGGAGTGAGAAGGGAAGCACTTGAGAAGGTCAGTGGAAACAGTGCAAACAGGGAGCTCACAAGCCAACTTCCGTGTTTTACATGAACTGAAACTGGTAGTTTGGAACTGAATGATGAAAGAACACTTCTGCTTTAAATAACCATTGTACATTCTTAGGAGAACCAGAGGCTCAAAGGTCTGTGTTTATCTTTCTGTATATAATGTCTACCTTAACACAATACCTCTTTTATTGTCATTGCTTTACAGGACCTTGTGTGTAAATGACAGAATTAAGGTGAACAGATAAGAAGTAATTATAATGAGATGTGTGTCACATGGAGGTTTGCACCCACAGTGGTTTTCGCAGACCTAAATAAATTGATTTAAAACTGCTTTTAATTACACCAGTAGGACAACTGTGTGCTGATAGGGCATCAGTTTCTGTGTTCTGGCATAGCCAAGGGGCTTTTAGGGTGTATGATCTACTTACATATTATGCAATGTATAGGTGTGTTAACATACATTATCAACTGATCAAGGTAGTGAGGCAAGTCTCAAAACCAAAACAAAATCATATAAAGAACCAGATTCTCCTCTTATTTACACTGACATATTGAAATAATTTGAAGTACTTTAACACTGCCATCTGGAAAAAAGATTGACCAACAAACTGATTTTGTGAGAAATAATTTTCTTTTGAACAATAGAGCAGTATTAACCAGAAATTACTAGGTTAAAAAAAACCAATTCAAACCCAAAAGTTGGTACAAAGTGGTACTTTATTTTCAGCGCTTATCACCAGCAATTTTAATTTTTAACCTTTCCATCTTTAACATTTACTTAAATCCTGTTTTCCTGTAAAACAATCCCCTGCAAACTGTGACCATTCTGTCCACAATGTCCAAGGCCTTTTGCTTTCCTTCTGGCAGTTGGCTGGACACAGAAGCACTGCTCAGGAGAGGATGTCATAGGGGGGTATTTCGTTGCAGTCAGTATGGCTTTCAGGGCAGAGGAAGCCTAACCACAGGGCCTGTCTCAAGATTTAGCTCTAAGCCCTAAGGAGCCACGCAATTCACCTTGGATTTTGCTTAACTGAAGTCTGTGCCTATACTGCTAAATAAGAAATGGGGCAGGAGAGCTTGCTTGAGGGCCATGGGTCATACAAAGTGGATCCCTGATTCTCCATGCTGCTTAACAATCATTGAGTTTATGTGCTCTGCTTTGGGCAGCCCTGGTTGGCTTTTTCTGAGCACTGGGACAGTGGATAGCACCGCATGGGGTTTGGCTCAACAGAGTTTATCTCCTGAATGCTCCGAGATAACCTCACATTACACCCCACTTATGCAATGCAGGATTCAGCATCACCCTAAAACAGCACCAACTGCAGATTGGTCTGCAACAGAGGTATTTCAAAAACTGACCAAAAATCTCCTCCTAAGGCAGTAACTGTACATGGTACCCAAAATAGCCCCAGACAGGGATGCATCCTTGGACTTGGTCTGTGGATGCAAAGAGTCTGGTAGAGAAAGGAAACACAAACCAATGTGAAGTTAAGCAGAGTGAGAGATACTAATCAGGTTGGTTAGACATTGCTTCATTTTTTTTGTGTCTGATTGACTGAATTTTTAAATTTTAATTGAATAAGGTGATGTTACTTTCAAAAATTTACATAATGTAAGAGTTATTTCAGATATCTTGGCAAACTTCACAGAATGAAAATCTTAAATGAGGAGTACTGGTCTAGTCCTGAAGTGCCAACCACTTGAACATGGGTCAGGAGCACTCCAAGAGCCTCTCCTCCATGAAAACATTTGGTTTGGGAGCTGCCTGTAGGAAGTACTCGTTTGAGCACAGCCTCTCCTGCCAGTGGGTGTTATCCACAACTTCCACACCAGGGAAGTGGAGACTTGAGGACAAACCATAACTCTCTATTGAACAATGATTGTGAAGTCAAATCCCCTTAAAGAACAGGACAGTGGAGGTGAAAGGTATGTTGTGGAACGTGTATACACAAGCTCCAGCTACTGTACAACTAAGTAATTCCACACTTTCCTTTGGCTTGATGGGCCCAAATCCAACCGAAGTGTTTAGTCAAAGGAAAGCTCAGGGGTACAATGACTGGAAGATGTCTGGAGATTCTCGGTGAGTCATAAGAGATGAAGTACAACTACCCTATCAGTTTTTTACTTTATATAGCCTGAACTCTGTATGGAGCATTTGTGGAGAGAGTTTCAAAAGCCAACATTCTCCCTGCAGTGCCTTGAGAAACACCTACAACTAAACATTTGGTCTTCTAGAAAATAAAATCTATCTCTATGGGAAATCTCAAGAACTCTACCACAGATGCAGGTAGTTTGGGGAAAGAACATGTGGAGGCAAAGCTGGGTTTTGTATGGAAGCGTTAACACCTTTGGTGAGAATCTAACAGATCTGTATCTAGACTGAAAAAAATCACATAAAAGCAGGAATCTACTCTCCCTTTATTGAGGATATACTGTACAAAAATACTATAATCATTAATAAGAAATGGAAGCATAATGCTATCTGTTCATATGAAGGACTGGTGAGAACTGAGAAGACTTGGTGGAATTACACCTTTTTTTCAGACGGAAGTATTTAAGAAGATACTTCAGTAATATATATGTGCTTATATAATGGATGTGGTAATACTACTTAACCATCCATCATTAAATAATGCACAAAATCACAACTGCATGGACTTCATTCAGCTTAAGGAACTGCCATTTTGTTACTTAAGGTGCTGACATGTCACATAGCATAAAGAAATTTTCCCAGATACTAAGAAATTAACCCTGCCCACCAGAAAAATCTATTCCATAATGCTGACCAAAACATCACAGACTACAGAACTTTCTATGATAGTTATCCAGCTTTCTATAAAAACAGTGCTTGCTGTGATGCAGAACTACATTTTAGGAAATTGCTTCACTCCTGCTACACCACTTCTTTAATTTGCACAAAACAAAATTGCTGGTCCATAAGCTCAATTTTCCTTGCTTTACATGGTATACATGGGTACAAAACAGGGGCTTTGGATGAACAGATCAAGATACTAAAAAATTCCTGCGTGTCAAATGCGTGCTCTCCATGGCAAGATTTTCCTGCAGTTGCACAGCAGTACTCTGGGAACAGCAAGGTGAATTAGCAGCATTTTTGATCACAGTTATAATCCTAAGGCACAGTCAAACAGCCTATGCTTTGTGACTGGAGAACTGAAAACTTTATTTGGCAGTAGTTAGAAAAGCATGCAGAGCCTTTCCTTCTTCCCCCCACCCCTTCCCTCTCGTATTCTCACATTCTTGATGTGTGAAGAGCACATGAGGAATATGCCCCAGCACAGTTACAGTTCCATTTTAAACAGTACCAGGAAAGGAAAAACTCATCTGTGAAGAAAAACAGTGACTCGGTGACTTCTGCTCATTAACAGGCAATCTTTGAAAAGGGATCATCGCCACTGAGCACCCACAGTGCCACACTGCTTCATCCTAGAAGCCGTGGGGAAGACGTTTTATTTTAATGTTCTTATACAAGGAAATTGTGTATCTATAGACTATGCACTTTTGCAAAACATTCACTTTCTAATTTTGACTTTAAAAAGTAAGGCATTACTGGAACAAAAAGCACAGCCTCCGATGGTCACTATTTGGTTACACCAAGCTCTGCATGGATGACATCATCCCAAGAATGTCAGATTAGTTGAACTCGGACCCCATAGTAACAGGACTGCGTCACATTGACTTTGACATTGGTTTGTTAATAGTTCAAACTTTTTCATGTGTCTGCCAGCTAACTGGTGTTCCAGTAAGAAATGTAAGCACGTTTCAGTTAGATTTACAATATTTACATGCATTTTCATTTGTGTTTCATTTACCTTGAAAAATGCAAAAGTACAGACATTCAAAATCTAGGCAGTGAGCATCAAGTTAGCAGCATGACAGAGCAATAGTCATTTTCTCTGAAGTTAGACTTTCCTGGGACAACTGTATTAATATTAATGTTTCAAAATATTCCTTTTCAACTGGTATATTGGAAAGTCATGAAGGAAGGATCTGCCAGGTGCTTTTATGCAACAGTCATTTATATGATAGCTTTGAGTTCTGGTACAAAATAACACCAAAAATGCCTAAACAAGAACTTCTCTACAAGAAGCATGAGAAACATTTCCAGAAATACTACTGGATTTAAGTCTGTGCTTAAAAAGAAAAATACTTTAAGGATGGTTTGTTTAGTCCTTTCCTACCTTCCATTGCTTGGTAGGACCTTTCTCCCTTTCCTAAGTGTCATTTAAAATTCACATAAAGAGTGCATGCTCTGTCAGTTTCATTTTGAGAAAACCAATAATCACTGTACCACTGCATGATAGTTCTTCCCCACAAAAAGAAAGCCAGGACCGCACTTTTGGTTTGAAGGATCAACAGAAATTTATGTCAGCTTCGTGAAAACATGTACAAAAGACTCATTTTGCCATGTTGACATTATCTCCTGAAATAAAGATACAGTATACAAATTGTGGGAACACTGCCCAAATAAAAACCCATGAAATGCTGATTAGGACGGCAATTCTTTGCTTACACTGCTGCAAAAATGCATAAAATATAAACAAAGATAATGTGAGGCTACACCAAATTTTAAAGACTATTATTTGAATGGATTTTCTGATTAACCATATTCACCTACTATCCAACTTTTTAAGGAAGAGCAATGTCCTTTGTAAAACCATGTGCAACCAGAAGGACTGTTCGCTTTAAAGGAGTTTCTGATGTACTAAGTTTCGTTGTATGGTCAACCAATTCTATCAAGGAAGCCTGAGCTACAGAAGCTACATCTTTTATACTGTTTTATACTAATAGAGTAATATAAAAATAAAGTACCAACATAATTTAATTTACAACATGAAAAAAACCAGCCATAGTATACTTGGCTTAAAGTCTATAACTATACACAGAAGTGTCCATTTAACTAAGCTTCAAAAAAAATCCCAGCCCCAAAAACCCTTGGTTCATTAAACATGAGGTCCTCTGGGGTTTCTTTTCTTTCACTGTGACATTATTTTAAAGTCTAACTCCCCTTTAGAAATGTACTTCAGCTACTTAGTTCACAACTCCTGGTTTTTAGATCATCCATTCTACACAGTCATGTTCCCACACAGAATTACTAGATGCAAGACTCCAGCTATTTAACAAATACACAAAGTGATGAATCTCAGGCTTTAACAATACAATGCATCCAGTATGCCCAAGCAAAGTCCTCGAGGGTCACAAGGAACATCAAAGCAGTGCTTGGTGTTCTATACTGTATGGTGAAAATAAGTGGACAAAAAATGTTTTCTCAGTAACAAGTTATCGAAAAAAACCCAAACCATCCACCGAATGCTAATGTGCATAAGGCTTCATGGTTGCTCCTGATAGACATTTGAATTGGGAAATACCAATTTGAAATGTTAAGACACTTGCTGCATAAAAAGAAGTTTTTTCTAAGAGCACACTGGATCCTCTGAAGTCACACCCAGGGTTTCCATCCGGGAAAGAGTTGGCTCAGATTTTTAGGGTCCATGGCCTGCTGTATGAGGAGGTTCACCTGCCCTCCCACACTGAGCACTGTTCCCTCCTCAACACCTTTCAGCTTCTCCTGAAGTCTCATCAGAACACGCTCAGCCACTTTGTTAAAGCTCTGGTCGTCACTATTGGCAGAATGAAAAAAGAAAAACGGGTGTCTGGATACAGATCCTGGACAAGATGAGCAACATTCAGTGTGAAAACCGCAAAGCAACAGTGCAGCAGGAAGACAGTAAGAAAAAAATCTTGCACCTGGATTTTCTTTTACATTCTTGTGGATCAGCACCGAGCGTAGAGCTCATGTCAGCCTCGTCCTCTGGTCTCTGCTGCAGATACAAAGCCTTCAGGGGGTTCATGGTCCAGTCGAAAAGAGGATCATAGAGCAGCACCTAAGACAGCAAATAGACCTCTTTTTAAATTAAATTGTTAATTACAGCTAGTTCGGTGCCCTAGCACAGCTGGTAATGCTCACACTAACCACAGTATTAGGTTAGGTGTTTTGGGGATTTTTTTTTAACCAATAAAATTGGGCTAAATTGCTTAGTAGACAATCCAGCAATAAAACTGGATCTGGTCATTTGCAGATATTTGTGCTGCTCATGATTCACTTAGTTTTGCCACTATGTCCCATCTCAGCAGTGAATAGGTAATTTTTTAATACACTGCTAGGCATTTAATAGAATCATTAGCTTTTAATGCAAAGTATAAGCTGCTCTCAAGAATTAGTTTCTCTTCTTTGTAACTTATGCGAAGAGGATTTAATTCAATCAACACTAATACTCCTGGGAATGTTGCACTATGGATAGAAGCATTTACACAGAGAAGAGTGAAAACTGCCTGAAGGAAACAGTTCCCATAGAAAATGTTACCTGGTTATAATTTTACTGAAGAATACATGAATTAACAAATCTGGCCAATACTAGTACGTTCAAATTCAGTACAAAACACCTTAAGTGAACAGTCAGTGTAGCAATGCATATGAAGACAAAAACAAGAAACTGAAGACACTCTGGCAGGTCCAAAAGATGGGAAAAAATGCTTACCTCTACAATAGTCAGCAAAGCTTCTTGAGAATTTCTCATAACAGCCATTGTTTTCTCACAGCATCTAAAAACATTTTACTGTATTTTAGGCTCTTTTCTGGTAAAATATAATATCATTTTCATAATTTAAATAATGGATATTTGTACTCTACTTAAAAGCTTAATTTCTAACTTAAGAGAGTAACTCTCATATTTCCATTTGTAAAAAAAAATACAAAAAAAGAAATACAGAGATGTAAGACCAGAAGGACACTGGGTAGTTTGCTGATTACGTTCTCTAAGAGAAAGACATGACCTGTTTCACTGCCTGACATGCTTCTCTACACAGAATTAAGCACTGAGTTAACACTGACTGCTGAGGTGTGCCACAATGGCAGGATTGCTTTGATGAATGAGAATGTGTGGGCCAGAGGTGCTCTGCAACATGTTGGAGAACATTGGTAGGGTCTCTTCACATGCAATGAACAGATTCAGTAGCCAGACATTAAGCAATCTGAAGTCTCTGCAATGAATTTAAACACAGAGGCCATTATTCGCTCCTACATTCACTCCCAAGCAAACTAAGCTTGTGTGAGGAATGCAGAATTTTCCTATGGGACAGTGGAAGAGGGATCAGGCCTCCTGTCTACTTCAGGATGAGAACACCCCCCGGCAAAGTTAACTGACCGTGTTCACACCCAACCCTGAGATGACCTGTTTATGCATTTACACCGGTGTTGTTAATTACAGGTCAGTTTGGCTGAGGCAGAAGGGGTATCTGCACCGCTGCCTTTTGCACTGTATTTACTTCAGCTGGAGCCAAGCAATTCATGTTTCTCTGTATCATGGGATGAAAGTTTCAGATGGAACACAAAACTGTGAATTTATAAGTGGCAGTGACTGTTCCTTCATGGGACAAGGGTGTGTACTAAGAACTACTTACTAATATTAATTGCTGCCTTAGAAAGACAATACACTATATACTTTTTTTAAGACATTAAATTTGGGGCTTGCAAGCATTACATTCATGAACATCATCAAAGTCTGGAATGAGAGAGAAATCCTGCTTCTTAGGGCTCTCATATGGAGTCATTCACAGCATATAGGTTGGAGATTGACAGAAACCCAACTCTTTTGGGATTTTTCTGTTTCACAGTTCAAATCTATTGTGGGATTTATATTCTGCACTTGCAAAGCGGCATCAAATATTTGCTCCAAAAGGGGAAAAATACTCCAATTTACTTATATAAAACTAAAGAGAAATTAAATGAAAACAAAATTTGTTCAAAGACATTTAACAGCTCTGAATATATTATACACCTCTGAAAGAAATAAATAGTTCTGAAGGAAAAAGAAACACATCATTCTAAATCAGTGGTTACCTGTGGAGCTTTTGGAAACACTGAGCCCTCTCTGAATGCCACAAGAGGGTGACAATAACCCATTAGCCAGTGAAGACTATGAAACACCAAGCAACAATAGTGAACTTGCAACTGGTTATATAAATATGCACACATGAGTTAAAGGTCAACATTTAGGTTTGTATATTATCAGCAGAAATCCCAGTCTCTCTCAAGCATCAGAACTATTTAACATGAAGCAACAAACATAATGCTGGAGGTACTCTGCTGCCTCCTTATCCTTATGCAATACAGGAGCACCTACCTTCTGAAGACTCCTTCCACGCCAGTAATACCCATTCCATCCACTATGTCCCTGGTTAATCTAAATGGAACTGTCTCTGGGGTGGGAAGGATTTTACCTTGCTCAAAAGCAACCCCTAAATGAAAGGATAATAAATGTTTAAAAAGAATGTTAAAATAAAAAAAAAAAGGTTTTCTTGCCTGTCGCACTTACCCAGATCTATATGCACTAGTTCTGCTGTTTGTTCATCGATCAAGATATTCTGAACATGTCTGTCTCCAAGTCCAAGAATGTAGCCAACTGAAACAAAAAAGTGATGAAGCCATATTTACATGTCATAAAAAACAGAGAAAGCTTAAGAGAGAGATTATTAAAATCATTATAACAGGTGCAAACAAGTGAGAATATTGCTTCCCTCATATATAGATACTACCCCAGGAAAGAGCAAATGCCATTCCACAAATCCAAAAAGAACAGTTTAACTGAATGCAATCGCAAAGAAGTTATTCTCACACAGACATGTATTGTTTTGTCCACTCCACAGATTTCTTGTCCATTTCTTTTTATAGATACGTTTATTAAATATTACAGCTTTCAAAAAAAAATTAAAATCAAGTGCACATTAAAATTAGGGTTTTTTATTATTACTATTTTAGTTTAAAAAACTTGAAACAACAAACTGACCAACAACTGATTTTTGCCTGAGTCAGTTTTAAAAATCTCGTGATCCAAATTATAAGACCGTTCACGTAAGACTATTTCAGTGCTTTACTGTCCTTAAATGTAGAAAAGCTCCAAACTGTATTTCTCTTGGTGCAATTTACACCCATTACTGTGTTCATTAGCTGATGGACACGCACAGCAGCAGCATTTCTTGCAAAAATCTTTCATCTGAATTCCACTAAAACTGTAGATTTACTTCAAATTTTTTTCAGCAAAAAAGGGAGCGTACAAACATGTTAACATCTAAAATGGGATCTACTGCAATGGGATCTACAATCTACTAACAAATGTCTTTGAGAGACTCAATAAAAAACAGAGCCATCCAAAGAAAATCCGCAATCCAAGTACATATATTTCTTTACTAAAGATAGAAAAACACAAAGGAAAAATGACATGGCTGACAATGCCAGTACAAAGAAAGTAAAAAATTGAGCTTTTCAACTCAGTTAAAACATCTGAGGCTGCACAGGAAATGACTAAATGTTACACTGAAACAACAGAAATAAAGAGTCACGTAGAAACTTAAAAAAACCCTACCAGAACCTATCACAATATAAAATAAAGAAACACAGAATTTCATTCTATCTTTCTACTGCAGCAGAAAGGGGGATGAGGAGGAACAAATCAGAAACCTTAATTACAAAAATACTGCTGGTATTCTTGCTGGCAGTTTTTGCCCCCTTCTGCTATGCTTCTTGTGACATGTGACAAAAGGAAAACAGCCTCTACCCGTGAAATGGTATAAACCTTTTGGTTACAAAACCTAAAAAGCTAATACAAACAAGCCAGTACAATACCTATAGAAGATGTAGCCACACTACGAGTGTATGCCAATCGTTTTTCAAACCACACTGCTGGATCCAGGAATTTTTCCATGCAGAAATACCGAAACACAGGTTGAAAATTCTCACAGACTTTCATGAAGACCCTGTATTTCTCTTCAGGTTGTTTCTTTTGTGCATCCTTTAAACACATAAGAGATGTTTTATCCATGACTAACTGCTTCGGAAGGAAATAATGTCTTCCTTTTAAGGGAACAGATTCCCACTTTTTACCTCCTCCCCTCCATCAAATGCTGTTCTCACTCCTTTCTCTTTCTGAGCTATGAATTATTGTCTTTTTTAAAGCAATTATTAAGGCATCTATCTATCTGTTTTACTAAACAATTCTATCTTCATACAAAACTCGCAGGCCAAAAAAACGTAGGGAAAAACCATCCTCCTATTTCTTTGGTTCAGCAGATACATGTATTCTATAATCATGTACAGGTAAATGCATCTTGCTGGGAGATGCTTCCCTTCTTTGCACTCTGTTCTGGTACTTTTGCTTATCTGGTGGCTTCACGTCACTGAAAAATTCATTCTTACTCATTCCCATGCAAAAACTGCACAAAGCCAAAATTAAATACACTTTTATCCTGTTAATAACTATACATATTTAAACAGAAATAATTTCTTCCACAATCATGGGTAAAACCTGCAAACCTGTCTGCAATTTTCTAAACTTACGGTGAGGTGGTCTGTGGGACTAAACTAAAAGTCGGAATATCTATTCATTCCATGCTACTGATCACATTCATTAATACATATACCAAAAGTATAGTATATAATGATCTGTAAATTTGCCCCCTACTCCAAAATATTATGAACCAGCTATTTTTTTTGGTGGTTTTTTAAGTTATTTTGACTCACCATCATTATTTTTTGACACTGAAAACCAGAGTAATCTCCTGGCCTGTATCTCTTGTGAGCTCCTTCTTCGACATTCACGAGAAACTCCCCAATGGGAGTTGTTCCTGAACACCACTCAAGAACACCACTTCTCTGGGAAAGGGGAACCACCTGTCAAAACAAAACCATGGCTGCATGGAGGAGGCTTATATACACACAACTATGAACATACACCCTGCAGAGCTCGAGCGCACATTTCTGTTTCTCTATAAAGACAAAAAAGGACAAACTGTGCAGCTGACCACAATATATGTTTGAAATACACACGTATACATATATAAAAATCCACTCAAAGTTTTTACACCAACTACTTCCAATTTTTCTCCTAGCCCAGAGAACTTTGCACTACATTCTTTAGTACAACTTAATGATTCTCCTCCACGTGCATGTTTGCGTTGGCATTCCGGAACGGGATAAAATGGGCACTGTGCAAATTGCACATAAGTAGCAGAATCTCACACAAACACGTGGTAGCTGCACGAACACATCAGGCTTGAATTAGTCTGCTTCCCACCCCGGGGAATGGTTGCTCACTGCATGACTGGCTGCAATAGTCACCTCAATTGCTGTAGCACTGGCCAAAATGAACAATGTCCTGTCCTCAGCAAAACAGCTACTGCCTGTTTCCTTCACTTTCCTTCTCTTATCAAAGTCTTTACCTTATAATGCAAAACCCATTCTCTTTTTCCCTGCTGTCATTCATTTTTACACACGTAGAAACCTGAATCTTAGTTGACAATTATTCAAAAAATGTGACTTTAACTCCACCTGAGAATTCTTAAAACCACACTAGCAATTCAGGTAAGCACCTTTAGAGATTCCAGAGAGCACACTTCTCATTTATCAAAGGTAAGAGCTTATCCTTCAAGAGTGCTTATTCAGAGGTCACCTTCACAGCTATTATAAACTCAAGCCCATAAAAAGGAAGGAGGAAGAGAAAGTTCCTATTCAAATACATTTTCTGCATTCATAGTAAGAATGCATTGCTGTATTCTCAATTCCAACAAAAAAGTTCTGCAATTCAAATTCTGCATGAACAGACCCCAGATGGGACTTCTGGAAACTCCCGGATATTGCAAGACTAAAATTAATTATTAATTAAGAAATATCACATGACAAATTAATGAGAATTCATAAAAAACCCTGTTTGCTCCAGTTTAATGACTAGAAACTTGTAATTCTAGGACAGTGCCTAACAATTTCTTTTCAATTATAAGTTCATATAAAGAAAGCTTTGAAGAGTATTTAAATATATATTGGGCATTAGAAATTTATTTTAGGGATTTGGAAAAAATTAAATTGCAATAATTAAAATGTATTGTTTATTCCATACCTTAAGAAGCAGTGACTATCTTAATAACACATAAATAAATATCCTTTTATATTGTCTTTAGGTCAAAAAAGAGGAGAAAGGGGAAATACACTTTATTTCTCTGCTGCTGCAGCTGTTCAGAATTACCTTGTATGTTCGGATACTTAATTTTCTCTTCCGTGTTTCAGTGTTTTGCTGGAGCAAGGTATTGCACATCTGGAAAACCTGTTGCATGACAGCATCTTGTCTGAGGTCATCACGCCCCTTCAGCATAAACATAAAAAGCAGCTAAACTTTTCAGCATCCAACTTCTTGTTCAGCAACTAAAAAAATTACTTTAAAAATTGCACAAAACCCAAGTTACTTTTCCACAATAACCACACCCAATAAAATGTAATCAACAATTGTTTTTTAATCTGTATTTGGTTTTCTAACAGTGCTCAGCTGCTTAAACAGAACCATCATTAACTTAAATCATCACCTTTTTTTTTCCTGGCAGATATTATTTGATTAAGGTTTCAATCAACCTACATACCTTACAGTACCCTTTTTAAACATGCTTCATTCAACCTATTTAGCAACCCAGCACTCAGCTGAAGCAGCATCAGTTGGTACTGTAGTTCTGATTATAGGATGCAGATTTACTGATTCATGCCTCTCTTTAAAACTTTCAAAACTATCCAATACTTAACAGCAAAAGAGAATTCTCCCAGCAGCTGCTCAATATTTACATTCAAAGAGAGAATGAAATCAGGTGAGTCTATAAATAAATAATTTTTTTTTAGATTTGTACTTCTACGTGCATAGTTTTGATTGCCTCTTAATTGCATTTTTTGTTAACTGAAGGAAAAAAGGAGGTATTGAGCAAAAATGTTAATGTTTTTTATTTACTGTACACTCCAGATTATCATGACCAGGCAAAGTCGCAGGTGTGGTAGTTGTCAGCTAAGCTATTGGATATTACATGCACTGCTGAAAAATAATTACAAAAAAATTCAATATTATTACTTATATTATACTATTATTATATTACTTATCAGCACTTTGCAATTTCCTTTATTAAGTATTCCTCAACTGAGAAAACTGACGCTGAAGTGTGAGAAGTCTTATCATGGTACAGACATGATACACAAGAAAACTGACAAGAGAACTTAAAGAAAATTCCAGCATGCCAAGTCTCTGAGATGCCATTACATACCTTAACCAGCTGCCTTCTTTCTTTACCATCTGATCCTACACAATCTATTATTTTAGGCAGATTCAAGCCTCCTGCTAAAAGAAATTCTCGCTTAAAAGATCGGATTGTGACCAAATTTTCATACTGTCCTGTGGGGTCCACCTGAAATTATAAATCAAGTTAAAATTCATATAAATATATTAATTTATTTCACTCAGAGAAAGTGGTATGTTTTCAAACATCATTAGCAGACTATATGCTAAATATTAGTATGAGCATTCCATCATTTACAAGGATAAGCTTGAAGTTGATTCTATGGTTTGATATTATAGTGTGTATTTACTTCAATTTCAGTCACCTTAATTTCCATGGTAGGAACAACAACATCCAAGTCCTTCAGTTTAATAATTGGCTGGTCAGCTGGAATACTTATTTGTTCTGTAATTAAAATGAATGAATAGTTTTAAATTCAGAACCAGAAGCATACATCAAAGTTGACAAAAACCACCTTACATTGCTTTTGGGACCCAAAACCTCACTGCATACTTTTGTCAAGCTGATGGAGATGACCACAGGACAGCTGGAGCTTTCTGGACTTTCATACTCAGAGTCTGAGTCTTATAGTGGAAGTAATTACTATGACTTCCAAGCCAGACTAAATTCTACATCTACCAAACATAGGACACAGTGCTAATGCAGTATCTCTTCTAACTAAATATCAATATTTAGAAATTCACTGTTTAATCTGAGAAAACAAAATCTGTCTTCACTGTTAGAACAAAAATTTTTTCAAGACTTACTTCTTTCAGATTTCCACGGAGTAGCATCCACATTTGCTAATATGATGTATGCATCACAAAGTGCTCCGATGTCTCTAACCATATGAGCTCTCTTTTTTCTAACGATATTGATTATAGTGCTAGCAGCCTCCATTCTGTCCTAAAAAAACCCCAATGGAATACAAATATCAGACCTTGCAAACTCCGCCTTGTAATATTAAAGATACACCATAACATGCAGTGAATTAAATACAACTGAGATATGTCCTATGAAAACAGAGCAAACTCCCATAAGAGAGAGCCCTTTGTGACATAAACTCAAATAATTAGAAGAAAAATTCTGTGGTGTCTAATCTGAGATAATGAGGAATGTAAAATACTAGTGGGGTTGGAGAGGGAGCAAAGCAAGTACGTTCAGGCAAAACTCAAAAAAACCTGCAAAAATTCTTAAGAAAAAAGGACAGGCAGCTTTGGATATTCTTCCACCATTTATCTGCTTCTGTTATTTCCTCCCAGTTGAAGGAAAATCCTGTATGCAAAAAGGCAAAAACTTGACCAAGCATTCCCTCTGTGCCTGACTCTGAGAGACTTTGCTGAGTTTAGCATAATCCCATTCCAATGGGCAGGACCACAAAAGAACTACAAGTTTGAAAGAAAGGTGAAAAAAAGCCACATAAAAATGTGGTGAAAAAATGTATCAGTGTGAGGGCTAAGAGGGCAATGACAGCCATGCCAGGCCTACAATGATGGGGGAAAGAACAGGCATTAATCTAGGTGTGGGATGATTCCACAGACAGGTTCCAACAAAAATTAAGCAGTAACAACATTAACATGAAACCACAGTTCAGGATTACCTATCATCATGGTTTTTAACATATAAAGGAACAAAGGATATACTGCACAAGGCCAAATACTTAGATGGAACAGATGTTACTACTCAAAGCAGAAAAAATGCTCAGTTCAGTATGCACTTTTAACAATAAACCCGCTCAAATCTTTCTTGCATCTCAAATGCCTTGTACAGAATGACACATCAAGGACTTTTATAACAGAATCTTTGCAATAATCAGGGCTGTTTGTGGCAGGAAATCTTAACTATATTTTGTTCAACCCCATAATTACTTCTTTAAATAATAATTACCAATGTACACACAACGGGGGTTTTTTATTATTAAAAGTCTTTTTTCCCCTCCTACTGTTTCTTAACAAGAGTCAGCTGTGACGAGCTCTATACTAAAATACCACTTGACATGTTCTTTATTCACTTTTTAACAAAATTAAAGGACTGAATGTGATTAATAGAATAGAATTTTTGGTAGTTACCACATCAAGCTGGGAGATTTCTTTTGGTGCATTTTTAATTAACTTATTGCTTCTTCTTGCATCTGGTTTTGTGAGGAGTTCATCTTTGTTAGCATTAGCCAAAGCTAATATTATAAACAAAGTATGATGTGGATGATCCAGGGAAATTCTACACATTAGCTGTCAACAAAAAGATCCCATTATTGAAAACTATACAGAAGAAAGAAAAAAAAGAAGATAATTAACATTATTAATTCTTTTGAACTTCCAAGGTTCCCAAGAAGAAATAAGAAGGTAATACTTAGATGGTATTTCCACAACTGAAAAAACTTTCAACGTATATTCCTACAGCTGCATAAGACTACTCTTATACAACAAGAAGATCAATTAAGTAGAAAGGAAAAAAGTCCCCAATCCCAATTCTTCACCTTACTAATTTTCCATCACTCATTTTTAATACATCTTTATCACCTACATAACTTGTTCAGCTACAGTTGCACAGAGGAAGATGGCTATTGTTTAGAAGTAGGCACTATTAAGGCAATCAAGAGATCTTTAGATAAGAAAAGCATAAATTACATTATTCAGAACTTCGTGAAATCCTAAACCACCCATCATCTTAGTTCCCATCCGAGCAGCCAGCTGGTACATCAGAGGCAAAAACTTGTATGAGGGGATCTTCTGTGCATTTTTCTGTAGTAAAGAAAATTCAGTCAGAGAATTGCACTAAACACTAAACAAAAATTGTAATCCTAAAATACATTTTTTTAAAACTAAGAGAATCACGGCTGTGTGATCAAATGGCAATTCAGTGAGTGTCACATCATCTAGGACCATTCTCCTAAATGCTAGAAGTCCTTCACAGGAAAAGTACTACTTTCTATTCTACCTTTCATAGCTTTTCACCTAAAAGTATATATAAACTAGAATAATATACCTAAGGATGCTCAAGATGGGTAGATTCTAAGGTATGTAAAGGTGACCACAGTAAAAGCTCATTAGATATGCTTAATCATACAGATCTGTCAAATTAAAATGCTATGTTAAGTTTGAGAATTACAGGTCTTACTGATGAAAAATGAACTGACAAGCAACGACAACTGAAGAAAGCAAGTCTTGGAGGAAAAGGAGCTACATAGGAAAGTATTATTCATCTATTTTTCACTTCTAGAAACCTAGGAGAAGGAAAAGAAAGATGGATAATTTAATCGCCAAAACATTAGGAAAATATAAAGCAGACATATACCTTCATCATTTCATTGACTCTATCAACTCCAGGATTTTCAAGCCATAGTGAACAGAGTCGGAATATCCACATATCATGTTCTTCTCCACTTAGCAGACAGCTGATATAGTTCTCCACTGCTTTACACAGGAAACGCTTCCGATCCTCAGTTAGGGCTTGTATCGCACATTCATCCAGTGCAAGTTCTCGCTGAACCTTCACTGTATATCTGTGTGAACAGATGTTATTTTTAAACAACAAATTCTCTCTTAATGAACCTACAGCAAGGACATCCCTAGCTCTCTTACTTACTAATTTAACATTTTTAAAGTTGTTTTGTATGTACAAGCACAGCAAAATAAACAACTGAGAAATCAAATTGTGGGAGCTACTCCTCTGGTGAATGTGCACAGACCCACTGCTCTAAATAAATTTTCAGTCAGTGTCTTCTTTTAAATAACTTAATCTCAAGATTGGTATAAATGTGAATATCCCCTACAGATCACGAGTGTAAAGACTTCAGTTTACAACAGCTGAAATTTATTCTTTTCTGCTCACTTGCTGTTGCTCTTACCAAATCCTTTAAAATTCTACACTAAAACGAATGCTACTCTTTCACTAAATGTGTAATAGAGAAAAAATCTCAACTCATTTATTTTCACTCTGTAACATTTTCTTTGTCAAATAAACCAAACAGATCCAGGGAATAAAAATGAATTCCAGGCTGTGATCATCCATACTGTTTAACTGTTGTAACAGTCTTTGGCTTAATTTTGGCTCACACTATCCAGTGCATACCTAGACCACATTCAGGCACAGTTCAGAAACAATTCACAACAAGCACTATGGATTTGGTCACTGTTGTGTGGAGAAGGAAAAAAACAGCTGTACAGATGTGACCCATGCTGTACCTCTTGCCAAGGGAGTTGGTAGAGTTGGAGCTGTCAAAGCTGTCACAGTAACCACCCCTCCATTTGAATGCTCACCTGTTGGTCTGAACTTTACGCTCCCTGATGAGGCCAACCTCCTCCTTGGCCTTCTTCAGAAGTGCCTGCTTATTTTCAAACTCTGAGGATTTCATGTAATTCTCAATTCGCTGGTACTGATTATCAGAGAAACGAGCCAAAGACAGGAAAGCCTTCATCTTTCCTTTCTTCAGCTCATCAGTGCTGTCTCCATTGTGGCTTGCAGCAATTTCCACGGCCTAAGGGGGAAGTTACAATAATGGTAAGATGGATAATCAGATAAATAGTGCTGCATAATACTTGATTAAACTCTTATTATCACAGAAAAACAATGGTTGAGGCTGGAAGGGTCTGGAGGTCATCTCATTCAAGCCCCCTGCTCAAGCAGGGTAACCTCCCAAATAGATTATTAAATGTTGCCTGTGATGGAATATATATGCATACAAAATAAAATCTAACAGGCTGAGTGTTTTTCTCCTAAGTGAATTTAATCTTTGAGAAGTGTTGCAGTGCTAACAGCCAAAAAGATTATCCTGTATGAAACAGCTTTAATAACCACATAGGTGTTTTGTACAGTTATCTAATCTATCTTTTAGAGCAACTAGGCATGAAGTTTTACAATAGTCTTACAGCCTTATATCACAAGATGGTGAGAAAAAAATGAAAGACAATCCAAAGAGTGCCAAAAAGAAATTATATGTGAAAGTCATGGATTCAAATCATTAGAGTGAAGAAAGCATGTAGACAGTAAGAGTGTGGAGTTTCACCCATTAGCATGAAATAAGGAAAGGCAGAGTGGACAAATAATAATATGAATGTTTCTGTAACTGGCTAAAAGTTAAAAAAAATTAATTGCAGTACTTTGAAACACTAGAACAAGACTTTTCAGCACCAGTCAGAGGTAACCTTAACACTCTTTACAACTACCTGAAAGGAGGTTGTAGCCAGGTAGGGGTCGGTCTCTTCTCCCAGGTAACAAGCAACAGGTCAAGAGGACATAATCTTAAACTGCACCAGTGGAGGTTTAGGTTGGACATTAGGAGGAATTTCTTCACAGAAAGGGTGATTAGACATTGGAATGGGCTGCTTGGGGAGGTGAGTGGCGTCACCGTCCCTGGAGGCGTTTAAGGAAAGCCTGGATGTGGCACTCAGTATCATGGTCTAGTTTGACAAGGTGGTGTTTGGTCATAGGTTGGACTCGATGATCTCAAAGGTCTTTTCCAACCTAACTGATTCTACGATTCTGTGAAATACAATGGCCACACTGAAAACCTGGTGAGTGAATAACCTGTCCTGAGACGGAAGGAATGGGGATGTGGAACAGGAAACTAGACTAGTATTTGTAATCACAGCACTCCTAAGTCAATATTAGATGTTTCACTGTGAATTCTATAAAGCCATATTCTGAATATTTTGTAAGGTTACAGGGTTACACAGTACAATGTGAGATTATATTTTTATAAGAAACCATATTTTGAATCCAAAAAAATAAAGGCTGCACTGAAAAATCTACTTGACATTCTAGCACTGTATTTAGCACAGCATTATCTCAAAGACTGCACATTTCAAAGACCAGATGCACCTTTTCTAAGTACTTCTGCATGATGACTGTAGGGTTTTCCAAGCATGTTTCTGCTAACCAGGTTCCACATAGCCTCAGACACTCTGTATACATCAGTTTCAGGTGAGGATCTTTCTCAACCTTTGAAAAAGCAAGTTTTGAAAACAAAATTAAACAGAGGAAGGCATCAAACAAAAATACTTTTACTTATGAGGTAGGCAATTTCTAAAGCTTTTAAACCCTGAATAGAATTCAATCACCGAGGCCTATTACACATAATGCACCTACAGAGTCATTTACCATCCACAACTACAGTAGTCAATAACCTTAAATCACATTCACATTCTATGTTAGACTGAAGGAGAGCACGTATTTTAAAATACCTAATAATTTAAACAATGAAAAGCAGAATAAACCAATGACAAAACGTAATAAAAATTAAATAAATTCACAGCATGTTTCCTCTAAATCCCCATTTGGTCTGCAGTACCACAGTACACTCCACAGGAAATATTCAGGAATCACAGTAACTATGTGTGATCACTAAATTATTCAGACAGATCTCTACGTGGAAACTTGATTAAAAGTGCTCCGAGAAGATGATTGAGCAGGTTTCCAAATTACTTGTCTGCAGATTGGATGCTCAGCTTTAACCGTAGAGAAGGATAAGTTTGCAAAATACTTCTAGTATAGGGTACATATTAAAGACTAAATGATCAAGATGGCAACACTGACTGTGAAATGCTGATGGATATCACAGGCCGTGAAAACACAAATCCTCCTTACATGAGGTGGGTAAATGTAACACAGGAAGGACTAAATTTTTGGAGGATCTCATCAACTGATTCATAGAGAAATCATGAAAATCATAAGAGCAGCAGCTCTTGATTTTGTCCTGATATGTATGGAGAACTTGGCCCCGAATGATCCAGCTTTTCTGAAGTGTGATATTCCTTAATAACATATATAGATTCAAAACAAATGTCTTTCATGCTCCAAAAATACTCAAGGAAAATCATCATAACTAAACGCAAATGTCAGGACGTGAAGGCATTTTTACCACACTGGTACACCAAATGAAGTTCTATTCAAATATCTGTAGATCGTATTTTAACAAACATCATCCAGAGGGACCTGGACAGGCTGGATCAATGGGCCAAGGCCAACTGTATGAGGTTCAACGAGGCCACGTGCCAGGTCCTGCCCTTGAGCCACAACCCTAGGCAGCACTACAGGCTGGGGGAAGAGAGGCTGGAAAGCTGCCCGGAGGAAAGGGACTGTGGGTGCTAGTCAATAGTGTCTGAACACGAGCCAGCAGTGTGCCCAGGTGGCCAGGAAGGCCAGTGGCATCCTGGCCTGTGTCAGCAATAGTGTGGTCAGCAGGACCAGGGCAGTGATCATGCCCCTGTACTCAGCACTGGTGGGGCCGCAGCTCGAATCCTGTGCTCAGGTTTGGGCCCCCCACTGCAGGAAGGACACTGAGGTGCTGGAGCATGTCCGGAGAAGGGTCTGGAGCACAGGTGTGATGAGGAGCTGCTGAGGGAGCTAGGGGTGTTCAGGCTGGAAAAAAGGAGGCTCAGGGGGGACCTTATGGCTCTCTACAGCTACATGAAAGAAGATTGTAGTTTCACAGGCTAGAAGCGATAGAACAGGAGGAAATGACCACAGATTGTGCCAGGGGAGGTTTAGATTGGATATTAGGAAAAATTTCTTCACTGAAAGGTTTGTCAAGCATTGGAACAGGTTGCCCAAGGAAGCAGTGGAGTCACCATCCCTATTTGAAAGGGATTCAAAACATGTGTAGATGTGGTGCTTAGGGACATGGCTTAATGGTGGACTATGAATAATGAATTCTTACATTTTACACTCTTACAGATTCACTTTGAAAACGCCTAACAAGATTTGCTAAAACAGATTTTTTTGCTTTCAGACATTTTGAGAGTACAAACCACATTTAGTAATACTGCAGACAGGTTTTTAATTTTCTCCCAAGAGAAAACTTCTCAAAGTGGAATTAGGATCTTAAATAATTTAATTTCTGTAAGCCTATACATTATATAACACATACCTGAAACCAATCTGCATCTAATTTTTTTATCATGGTTTTAAGTATATTCAGAGCAAGACTCTCTTCCTTTTTAGCCCAGAAAACCTGAGCTTCTTCTAGTTGCCATTCAGAAACTCCATATCCCTCTGGATTGTGTTGTTTGATCTGAAACATAGCTCTTTCTGGAAGCTGAAATTGAAAAAATCATCATAAACAATTCCATAAGTGAAATACCAGTATTTTACAGCAAGTTTTGTTTTTAGAC
The DNA here is from genome assembly GCA_013396755.1 of Sclerurus mexicanus. Lineage (NCBI taxonomy): Eukaryota > Metazoa > Chordata > Aves > Passeriformes > Furnariidae > Sclerurus > Sclerurus mexicanus. Next base: position 157,311 of record VWZF01002689.1, read on the forward strand.
TCCATTTTCTCTACTTGTGCAGTAGAGCCTGCTCATCCAATGCTAAGAATTTATTTGCAGCAAAGGTATGCAGTTATTTTTCTATGTACTCACAGAAAATCCCGATTTGTAACAATAATAGACTATGGAATTAAACCTCACAAACTCTAAAATAAAGTATCAATGATCAACATTTTAAATTGGAGGTATATAGTAAAGAAATTCTACAATCAGCACCTACCGAAGTAATGGATTTGTGGCTTAGTAATTATTATTACATTATTATATGTTATTACAGATCAAAGAAAGATGATTTTAAAAATGGCACCACCATACATTAATTCTTTTGCATGCCTACCTCTTTACTCATCTCACTGGTAAAGTAACATCCTCATTATTTAGCAATATAATATCACTATGACAGTACAAAAAGCAAACTAGGTTTTTAACAATGTCAAATATAGCGACTAAAGTGTATTTTCACAAGTTGTCCAACCAATAACTAAATCAATCAAACTTTTAAATAAGCAAGGCAAACAACTAAAATGTAAGGATGCCTGTAAATACAAGTTTGGGTAGTACAATTAGTGGCCAGTGTTATGACTCTGAATGGCACTCTCTGACTTCTCCTGATGGATGGTAGTGGCACCAAGGAGGAAAAAAAGCCCTTAGTTGCAAAGAGTGACTCTTCAAAAACTTTTCTACATCCAGACACGTTGTACTGTCAACTCCTGGTGTGCCAAAAGGAAAGGGTTACCATCCCATGGCCTGAAAAACTGAAAAGGCCCAGAAGTATGCCCTAAATTTTGTCCATGACCTACAACACTGAAGAGGCTGGAATGATCCTGTTTTCACAAACACTCTGGCTCAATCTTTCAGAACCTTCTACTCATCCCAAAATATGGTGCCCCAATCTTCTGCAACTAAAAATCAGAACGAAAAAGAATTAACTTCTGTTGAGGCCCTTATAGGACACTCACTGCCACAGGGCTGGCTGGGCGGGCATGAGATAAAAAATATTTGAAGCAATTTTCCGAAACAATTCCAGAGGCGCTGAGTAAAGCTTGCAAATTCATGAAATCAAAGATAGCTGTTCTACTGATTTCATCATTATTCATAAAGAGTTAGAACTTTCCTGAAATGAAGTTTAATTTAGTTTCACATATGTGAAATGTTAAACACCCTTCCAGGTTCTGTATTTAGCTGGAACTATTTTCTGTAGAGGTCCTTGGAAGATACTGTTGCTCTGTAAATGCTTGTGCTCCAGATGCACTACCTAGCCAAGGCAGACTCTGGACCTTAAATGCATCAGCAGCTGCAAAACCTACTGATACTGCAAATCCCATTAAGTTATTCACACAAAGAGATTTACCACAGTGCTATGGTGCTTTGCGGGTATAAAACTTTGAAAATAACACTAAATATAGATATGCAATGAAGTTATTTCTGCAGTTTTACTCTGGAATGCTATAACAGCATGATGCAAGTGAAAGCTGGATATATAAAACTGCAACAAAATTAGAAACAGAGCTATAACAGTATGCCTGACTAAAATTTTCATTACCTCATAGAATAGCTTAGAGTTATGAACAAAATTCAGAAAACATGTTCATAAATACAAATTATGAATAAGTTCTACATAGTTTAAGTCTCTAACTAATTGAGTCATTGAATAAACTTAGTATACAGCTCATCTTTAGTACTCTTGAATACAAGTTCTTCTACAAACTACAAAACTAAACATATTTTCCTGATCTTTTCTGCAATTTGTTACCTGTGTATTTTTAGCAGTTCTTGCCAATCTAGAGAGTTCCACTAGATGTTTGGTCAGGATGTCTTTAATACATTCTCTTTTGGTATTTTCATTCTCCTTTTCAAGCAAGATCTCCAAAATCACAGTGCGGAGAGCCATGATGGGTTCCTGGAAATGGAAGTCACTGTCCTTGAGAAGCTGGGACTGCCTCTGCCATTTCAAATAAACATCATTCAGTTGTTGAGTAGTAACAGATCTGCAATGTTTACAAAGGGAAAAAAGACATGTCACTAATTCTCACTAAACATTAGTGAAATGCAAGATAAATAAAAAGTAAACTACTGAGGAAGTTCACAAAATACAACTCAAACCCAAGAAAAAGTCCATAAAACCCTACAAATGTTTACTATATGCAGACTAAACTGACAGCCTTCCAGTTTTAACAAACATGAAGATCAACATTAGTAAGGTGAACTACTCCTCTGTAAAAAGTTTGGATTAAGCACCAAAAACTTGTGTTAAAGGTCCATCAGCAAAGGGAACTGCATTCAAACATAAGGCTGCTTAAAAGACTACTGACCAAGACTCCTATTTTATTATATAGGTTATATATGGATTAATATAAGAATAAATCCTAAACCGTGACACTGCAGGTTACCATTTTATGTATTGTTTTCTTAGGCAATTCATAACTGCAAACAGCAATAAGGTTCTGGACAGGATAAGTGACTGCAGGATGACTATTAGCTACCAAACTGATACAACTATGGCAGAGAAAATTCAATGTCAATAGCACTATGGAGATAAATACCTTCCTGTGCTAGAATATAGTATTAGAGGTCCATGAAGAAAGTGATTCAAACTGAAACAACTTTCAGTAGAGCTAGAGGTATCATGAAGGAAATGGAAAACATTTCTAGAAAAGGAACTACAAGACAACGACTCAGTTACTTGAGTAAAGCAAAAGCTAGGAGATATGACTGCTACCCAGAGAACTCAATACAAAGAGAAGAAAACAATTATTTACAATACAATACTAGCATAATATCAAATAATTCAAACTAGACACTGAATAAATCCAGTCTGGAAATGGAGAGACTCTACAACTGTCTTCACATAGTAAAGTTTAAATCCTTATAATTTTTGAGATGAAGTTTGAGATGTTAATGAATAAAATTTGTTGAGATCGTTACAATTTTTGTGGTATGCTCAATTAGTACAAATTCTGAAAACTGAAAAAGTAATGTGAAACAATCTTAAAAAATTACCTGGAGAACAGCAGACCTGTGTTTTCCAACTCTCCAATTAGCTGTAGTCTGCAAAGGGTTGGATATAATGAATAAACAGACTCAAGACTGCCTTTGCACAGCTCTTCGACTTCATTCACTCTACGGATTTAACAGAGAAACAGTAAATTTGTTATTTTTTTTTTCACTTTCCATGAGTAATTCCAAACATCCATTACATAATTTCCATACAGTGAATAGAATTTAAAAAGCAAAACTATTCAGTCTGGAGCTACTTTGTATTACCATTAAAAAAAAAAGAGAATAAATGAAAACACAGTAGCCATATATAAACTGCAAAGCTTGTAGGACAGCTCAGCTAAAGAAGAGCGCTCAGCACTGAAATCCATTTAAAAGGAACACAAAGTAAGGGATGTATACTACAGCAAATGACACATGACAAATTGAAGTTAAAAAACTTAGAAATAAAGTTGCAGTTTGGAAGTATTAATTTTATTCTACGCATGAGACTTCATTTAAACCAAAAAAATCCCGTGACAGTCTTTCATACATAATTTGCCACTACAAACACACACATTCTCTCCAGCTCTCTCTATAAGAGTACAATATCTGCATACAGTTACCTGGCATTTTTAAGACTGTCATGGAAAGCAGAGAATTCCTTATCTCGTAAAGACTGAAGAGCATCATACAATGATTCATGGTAACCTGGTCTTCCTGTTTCATCTCTAATGTATTAAACAAAAGTAAAGTAAAATAAAAGGAAAAATAGATTTCTCTACAAAGAAGTCAATTTTATCTTTATGACACATATTTTTACTTGTACATTTTCTGCAGTTGGATTGCTATTTTGCATGATAAAATTAATAACGCAGCCCTTTACATTTTAAATTAATTTAGCATTTTATAAATACAAGCTGATCTTTAAAAACAAAGAAAAAACAGTAATGGTAAAACTGCCTGGAATATGGAGAATATGTTCACAGTTTTATAAAAAATATGCCACAAACCCAATTGCACAATAAAAGTTTAATCATAATATTTCTTTCAGCATTATCCTGAAAGATACGTATTAAGGTATGTATGCAACTTCAGTTAAGAATCAACAGTTTTGTACATTTAACTTCAGAAATACTTTTTAATTTTCCTGCTGGTACATCATCTTAAGTGTTGCTTTTCTGCCTCTGTATTAAAGCTAACTACTTTTGCCTAGCAGGGTTATACAGCCCCCAACTCAGGGACAAAGAGAGCACAACTATAAGAAGTTTGTTCTGATTGTGGCGTAACAAATGCCCTTCAAAAGGCTGTTTGTGAAGTCCTCCAGGTGCATCTTATCAACGATCTTATGAGAGTGCAGGAGAAGAGAATGAACACACCAAGAGTATGTTCCCCAGAATATCTCTCTAAGTCTTAGGAGAAAAATCCTCCCTTCTCCTGACTACTGAAAGTTGATGTAGGAGGAGACCCCTGTCATGTAACTTCTGCTTTTGCCAAAATGTACAGAGTCTACTCTGTATTCCTACTAAAATGTGCCAGGATGCAGCTGTATAAGAAGAGCCAGACAGGGATCCTGGCTAGTCACACGAAGTAACTACTGCCAGGCATCCAGCTGTACATTAAGGGAGGAGATTACTCCTTAGGAGGGAGTAGCCACGAATCAATACTGGTGTTTGCTTATACAGGTCCTGACAGCCTCTTGTGCCTTGCTAAGTAATATTTTCCCCATTTCCTTATAAATTAGACATTAAAGGCTATCTATCCCTCATTTGTACTTAAATCTACTGTATGAGTCAAAAGTGGAAAATTTCAGTTTACAGTTATGAACAATCAAAACCAAGAATCACCAGTGTACAGTCTCCCAGGAAAATGGAAAGTGATTGCACACAAACCAGACACGTGTAAGTGAAAAAGACTGCTTTTAAATTCAGTTATTAAGATAAAATAGGTGACCTGCTTCACAGAAATTATATTCTTGTCTTTTTTGGCTTGGACCTGACACCACTGCCTTTTGTTTAATAAACTAGCACAAGTTGGTTTACCTGACAGAAGAGATGTGGCCCCACTGCATATTCCTCCACGCTGCCTGGTAGCGCATTTCCTGTAGTTCTGTGCACCACTCAGTGTTTTCACATTCCAGCCCTTTTAAATACATGGAAAGAGTGTGGCAAAGACCAAAATTCTGCAGAGCCTGGAATTAAGAATATTACCGGAAGTTGGTTTTCCTTCTTTATTTAAATGAACTGAGTTTATAAAGGCTTTGTTTTACCTTTGCAAAACAAAGAAGCCTTTGCAAATAAGACAAGACCATAAGTATTTCTAAACTCAGCACTACAGAAGATGAAAACTTTTTAATAAGACTACTAATCACACAATTGATATCTACAGCTTCAGGAAAGCAGTTTCATTACTGCCATGGCTGGCATTCTTATAAATAAATTTCCACACTGCTGCAAATAAACCATCAGTTCACATTTCTTCATTCCATCAGACTTGATAATAAGTCAAAATGGGTTTCACTTCTTAATGAACTGTTTTTCCTGGTGGGGATTTGAAAAGGTTTCCTACAACACTTCTGTTTGAAGATCATAATGTCTTTATAATTGTGACCATTTAACCAGATTATGTGCAGAGCCATTATGAAGGAGAAACACAACGGAATTTTAGCAATGATACTAAATAATTTGGGGTAGGAAAATAAAAGTACCATAGGAAAATGAAATCAGCAGAGAACCCAGATATACCTGTACTACATTATTATAGAACTGGTGTAAACACTTTTAGGCTAAAAAAGAAACACAGCTCTCAAGGGTTCAAAATAACATCAATTCTATTTATTTATTATATCAGAAATATCAAATTTCAGTCAGATAGCTGTCATAACAGAGTTTAAAGGTTGAGATGGTAAAAATAACCAATACTTTTTATATCCTGCCATTTTAGGAGCTGGCCAAAATCTGTAAAAAATTATACTTATTTTTAAGTATTTCACAAAATTCACCACCAGTGATATGGGTAAGTGACAAGAGGATTAGGAAACTTAACTGTTTCAGGACAAATACTGAGTTGTGTTATATTACACAGTTTGTATGCCTATGACAATGGTCTGGACTTGATCAACAAAGAGATCACTTTCAGTCCTAAAACAATCTTGGACTTACTACAAATGACTCAGTATGATGAATATCAATTCCTACATTCATTTCCTCTTAAAAAATAAGATTACCTCTATTATTCCTGCCTGGCGAGTAGATGGAGAGAGGCTTGTCTCAAGGTCGTATGTTACAAGGGCTTTCTCCCATACTGCTTCATGCTCATACGTTCTTAGCCTGTTATAAGTTAACAAGTAGTTTTAAATTTAAGTGCCTGACTAATAAATGAAAGCAATGACTTTAAAGAACATAAGAACATTAATAAATTCTACCGTGCCAATGGCTGTAACATTCTTCCTCCACCACAGCCATAGAGACTGTCAGGTTCTCCAATGCTTCTATATATGTCCATGAGAAGGTCCTAAAACATGCAGCACAAAAGGAAGAACTGCATTTTTTCTGCAACCAATTTGAGGTTAGTTTTACATATATCATGTAAGTTTATGAGTACAAGTCCTTGCATGTAACATTATTGTTGCTTAATTTTCCTGTATGTGAGCCTGCTATCGTCAAAGGAAAAAATTTACAGCCTAGCAAAACTTTTTAGGACTACCTACCTTCCCTGCTAATTTATTAAACAGAAACCCAGAAGTGGGCCTTAGGTGGACTGGTTGAAAAGCAAAAGGCAATAGCATTGAATGAGCATCAGACATATCAGCTAAGCAATGCACCTTAAAAGTTACACAGGCACAGTTCTGGAATAATGAACAATGAAAAGTAACTTAGACAAGGCTACTGGATCAGATTTCATATATCAAATAAAGTTGTCAGAGATACTACTACTTTCGTTTTGATTAGTACAGCTTCCTACACCGCTTGTTCATTTTTAATGAACATGAATCTCTGATAAAACAAACTGAAAAATACTTGGCTGGTTATCCCCATGAGGTCACTTCTTTCAGGGAACAAAATCTGCTTTGCTGTGATGTAAAAATTGCCAGTTACTTAGTGTTTCAGGTGAACAAATATTCAGTTTAACCTGTCTAGAAGGTAACTGAGTTCACTTTGAATTAGAGCATGAGAACTTTCAAACACAACTTTTGAATTCAACCAGATCTGCCTTCAACTCAGATGAAACCTACTGTTAACAGGAATTATGAGGTTTGCTTTCAGATTATGAAGCACACACACGCACCTGTAAACTTAAGCCAGTTTCTTCTTTACTTTTTTCATTCAAAGTAGTAATAGTTGTTCTTTGACTTTCTTCTTCAAATGTCAAACTCTTAGCTGCTTTAAAAGAAGACCTAAAAGAAATGTTTCAACCAGTAAAGTTAAATGAAATGTCATACAAAGAACTAAACATTCTGAAAAAAGACTTCAAAAGTAAGAGGCACAAACAACAAATGCAAGACCATGCCTATCATATCCCCAAACTATTCAAAATAGCTTTCCACTAGAATAATGAAGCTGAACTGAGAGTATCAACATCAAGGGATTTTAACACCAAGGTGTTTTTTCAGGGAAAAACCCCCCACCTTGTAATTTCTAATATTTTATTAGATCAAACTGCTTTTGTGAATGCCTGAAGCATTCTTTCTTCTGTGAAAGAATAAAAGCAATTAGTTAATGTATATGCTTACAACCCAACTTTTGTTATATTTTCACGACCATAGAGTTATTTGCAATAAGAAAGCTTCTAAACTAGTTCCGTATTTTCATCTTGCTAGATCAGAAGACAAAGATAATTATAGAAGAAAACTCCTACAAGGATCATGTAGGTCTACGCACACACAATTCTGGTCACCATTCAGGGGTTTCTTTCTTGCCTTGATTAACTTCTGGCTGTCATTTAATCAACAGCACTAAGAAAAGTTTGTGACTACAAGTCAACATGACACTATTTTGAGGTTTGGATCACAATCAAGGACTGGTAGAAATAAATTCCATGTCCATACATGCACCTGTGGAATATTTTCAAAGCTTCCTTGACTTTTCACATCACAAAACATTACTGATACACAGAAAACATGATCCATTTTACCAGAAATGTCAAGTAACTGAATTCTCAAGCCTCTTACCTTTCTTGCTGTTTGTCTCTACTTAACTTGTCTGCGTAGATTTCTGCGTAGAGCAAGGCTGTGAAGTGAGCAGCACAAGACTGTGCTGCTATAGCAACCTCAAGATAATTCAGATCTAGCCAGAAGCTGTCATCAAAAACTGTACCTGAAGCAGATCTGATTAAATAAAGACTTGAATATTGCTGTGACAGATCTTCTCAACATTAAACAAAATAAATCCAATCTAACTACAAAGCTTTCCAAAGGCTAATTTTATTTTATTCCTCCCCCCCGACCCAAACCACAAGAAGTTTATCTGACAAAATGTTCTTAGAAAACTCCTTCGGCATAGTTAAAACCCTTTAAGGCTACCCATATCACTTCTGTAAAAAATGCAAGGTCACTACTATATCTTTATTCTTTTAACTGACATGTTCTCTATCACGTTCTTCTTTAATCTAGAGCATAAACAGATTTTAGAACAGTCATGATGAAATTAAAGCAACATTTTTGAAAGTGGTAATTCACCTCTTTTGTCTTCTTAAGTAATCAACAACAGCAAGCATGGCTCGTCGAGATACTTTATCCAAACTTCTAAAATTATTTGTTTCTTGCTCTGGGATGTATATTTCAAAGAAAAGAATATAATGAACTTTTGTCATAACATATTCTTTTTATAAAATAAAAAGGTCTATTTCATACTCAAGAAAATATCTAAAACTTCCTTACATGGCACTTCCAAAATTAAACTAATATTTTGTCACAAAATGTACTTCTCCTCCTTACATGATGTTACTGACATCAGTTTATACCACAATTTTACAAAATTGTATTTGTAGTAATGATTTATTTATTCTATTTCCTCTTACAGAATTCAGAGATTAATTAACATGACTGCACAAATCGCCATAACAAACCTCCTCTCTTAGGCTCGAGCCATATAAAGTTATTCCAAAGTCACAGAAATAGTTGTTAGTAGCTTTATTGCAGATTTTATAGTGTGGATGCTTACACAAAAGAGACTTTCACACACAGAGGCACACACTTTTAAAGAAGTAATATTTCCATGTCTTGCTTCTGGCTTAAAAAAATAATAATATCAAATAGCTACAACTTGTGTTACAATCATTGGTTTAATAATTTCTTCATTTTTCTGGTAATTTTTGATTTATCAATTACAAGAAGCAAGAAATAGAGAATGCATAAGCACAGGTTTGATTACTACTACGTTACAGTAAGATGCAGAACTAGCAATTTCCCCAGGAGGCAAAAGCCACGCTAAAGAAGCATTTGGGCATTTTGTGTGTTCCAGCAAACAGAAATGCACAACACTTACTTTCCACTGCTACCTAAAATGTTATATAAGGAACAGCAGCTCCTTCTTTTTACGTCATCTCCCGCATGCTTAACTTTCAGAAGATATACAGCGGGGACACCTGACTCTCAGTTCCCCAATGCACCGGGACATTTTGCCTTCCATCCCCATGTGCTGCTCTGCTTGGCAATGGAGACAGTGTCTCACAGGGCTGGACCGTACAATCAATGCCCCAGAGACTGCTGCTTCCTCTTCCATAATTTCATAAGATGAATAACTGAAAATTTCTGAATGAGTTGTGTTTGGGTACTAGAAAGTACTAACGAGTCGGGGGAGAAAAAGGCAGTGTCCAAGAAAACTGGAAGAAAAGAGTTATTCTTCAGGATTTGTTGAACAACAGGCCAAATGGCAATAATGGCAATTGTCAGCTGTCAGCTGTTCATACTCACTAACAAGAAGCTTACAGACAGAAAATGAAAAGGGTGTCTGTTTTTTCACAACATCAGATCGAAAATCTAAATGTTAAGGAGAAATAACTGAACATGTATTTAGAAGCATTCATTCGATAAAAAAATTACATCTCTTCTGCAAAATAATAGATTCAACTGACTTGTGATTTTGGCCAGACTGACGGATACTAAGTCCAAAATAGTCACTCTTTTTAGTTTTGGTGGGTCTGCCTCTAGTCAAGCAGCTGGCAATTTACAACTAGGGGTTTTTTTTCTCAGGCAGTGGAGTGACTGGCACAATGTTCACACTATTTATGCTTTAAATTGCCAGTTCCTAGAATGTGTGTCAATATGGATCAACAGAAAGACTTGTTCAGAAGCACTCAACTCTCATGTCTAACTGCTTGGTCTTTCCCAGTTTGGAAACTGATGGGTTGGAATGAAATTTATCCATGTTTTCTAGGAAGAGTTTTCTCCTTGTTTACACAGGGCAATTCTGTCTCCTTGAAGAAACTGGTAGTTACTGGATGTTTAAAATTTTTGCTTTCAATACTGATGTTCTATCATTCCAACCTGGAATTAACACATCTTTGCTGTGTTGGCTAGTGCACCTCCAGTTGTCTGTCAATAACCACACAAACAAGGAGCTGTGTTGTCACTTCATGTTTGGGGGTTTCGTGCTACCAGGATAGTTTTTCATCTGAAGAACTCCATTTAAAGCTTTTATATGTCCTTATTTTGCATTTATGGCCTCATTAAGATCCCTGGCATAGAACTGTTTTTAGGACAAATTTCTTCACAGAAAGGGTGACGAGATATTGGAATGGTCTGCCCAGGGAGATGATGGAGTCAGTGCCCCTGGAGGTGTTTAAGGAAAGACTTGTGACACTTAGTGTCATGGTGGTTTTTAGTCATAGGTTGGACTGGATGATCTCAGAGACCTTTTCCAATCAAACTGATTCTGTGTATCACAATGTTTGAAGAGGCCTCTATCATTAGCTCACTGGTGTCACTGAACTAACTCCAAGTTTATAAAACTTGGAAAAATCCCTTCATATTTTTCTTGCAACATTTTGGGTTACTCTCTGTACATCTGAGCATAAATTTGTGTAGTATTTTCCTTGGCTGCTTACAGAGAGGAAATATGAAATTGTTAATCCTTCTCTGTCTTACAAAGTGGGACAGTAATGAAAATATCTGAATTGTAGAAATAGCTTATTATCTGAATTCAAAAATGCGAAAGCATGCAGTTCTAGTCGTTCTGTCCAGACTAGTCAGCATTCATAAAAAGTACCTTAAAATAGACCTAGTATCATTAGGCTTATTTACACCATTCTTAGTAAAAGCTGCAATAGTAAAGGTTCTTTTCTTTCTCTGGCAACCTGAAGCTTACGTGACTTGCCTGTAAAGAGACCGCAAGAGATTGTACGGACTCATTCCTTTGGTGATTTGTCTGTGAAGAAGGGAGTTGGAAGATAGAGCAGAGTAACTACTGCACAAAAAAAAAACCCCAACTAACCTGAAGTTACTGCCTTTGTGTTAAGTGACATGCACAAATAAAAAACCATATTATTTCGGGTCCTGAAAAAAAGTGTATGTACCATTCCCATTGTCTAAAAAAAAAGATTTTTTACAGAGATTTCTGCTAACTTCAATCACAATCTAACTGGAAAGAACACTAACAGTTTGATTAGAATGCGCTTTCCTTTTAAAGGAACATACTGCTTCACTCCTATCTTGCTGCAGTAATTTTGGTTACAACTTCCTTTCATTCTGCTGAAATGGAACAGGTCTTTTGAATGTATACGAAGAACATTATCAACATTAGGCCAAAGCTAAAGCAAGGGTTAGTCTTCTCCAAGGACAAAATCCAGGTGAAACCTGCTTTTTATTGCTCTTGTTTGAGTAAGAGAGGAATTTAACTGCCGATTAGTCATTTTAAGAGACAGTATATGACTCAGGCTTGCAGTACACAACATTGGATAACATCTAAATTCAGCAAGTAACAAACATCCTTCCATTGTGAATAAAGAAAGAAGTTATACTGAAGAAACTGCTTGGATGCTGCCAATGAACAGCTTCAAAATTACTGCCGTCATCAGTGAAAAAGATCAAACAACTGGGAAGGAGCTTCTAAAATTCAGTCTGCCTACAAGATCACATCATACATTTGATGTCAGGAGATAGTTTTTTCACAATCGGAATCCCCCTTTCAGCTTAAACAAAAATATTATGACATTACCTGAATCAGAATTTGGAGTAGATCTACTGGATGAGGCAAATTTGCAACAGGCTGTAAAAAACTTCTGGATATGAAGTGACAAAAGATTTCTCCAAGATTCATCTGAGTCATGAAGAAGGATATCATGAATCAAGTATGGAAGCAAAGTTTGACACAAGTCTATTTTAACCTAAAAAACAATCACAGCACAGCAGCTGCTAAGAGGGACAACCCGAAAACCTTTATTTCTCAGGTTACAACCAAACTGACAACTACTCAAACAAGCATGTAATCCTTGAGAAAGAATATGTAATATGAATATTGTAAACCACTCAACAGGGCTATGCTGGTATTCAGCTAAAGTAGCCACATAAAGTTCATCTATGTTTACAATCATCTCTCAAATCTTGTATTTCAAGAGTATATTTTATGAGTATCTGCAATATATGATCACAAACATTCTGAATTATTTAATTAGCAGAAATTACTCTTTTTTACCAAGACAAGTAACCATATTTTTTGTGCATCACAGCACACATACATATACATATGTATGATTTAGCTCACCTCACATAGTGGCTTCATTAACTGTAGAACTTCATTTTTCACACCTCCACTGTCCAATATTGAAGTAGTTAGGTGCTTGATCCAGGTCTCATGACTTTCTCCCAGAGGAATCCACAGGTTTGTTTCATTCAAAGTTTCTAAAGGAGCCTCCACATCATTAGCAGATGGTACAAGAAACTAGAAGGAAAATATACATATTACAAATATGAAAAAATCTACAGCATTTCAAAAGGTCATACTGCAATCTGCACAGGTTAAAATGTATTAACTATTCGTGATGCTGTAATTGATTAACAGTATCAATTTTGTTCATGTAAGGTTTTCTAAAGAAATTTTACTGATAACATAAACAAGGTCACATTAGGCATCTCATTTAGGTCATAAATCAAAAGTTTCAAAATGAGGAAATATCTGATTTATGGTTAATTATGCACTTTTTTCCTGACTTATTTTCCACCAATTTTTTGAAAAAAATGACACTGGAATCCAAAGCAAGAATGTATTACATTCATCAAACCCTATCTAAAAAATATTTTCAGATTCAATTTTTTAATAAAGATCTATTTTTATTTTTCCTCTACCTTATGTGCCATATACGTAAAGCATATCAGAAGAAGTACCTTTTTTCTAGATGTTCTGAAAGGCAGCAGATAGATTAAGAGGGGATCAGATTTACTTTTATAAACTTCCCAAAATTCATTGCCAGACTCGGTGGCTAATATGTTTTTCAAACAGGAAACAGCAGCAGCTCTAACATCAATACTAAAAACATATCATATACAACATCGTTATTATTATTTTCATTCAGATATTTCATTCTCAAAATCAGCTTTATAAATATACAAGACAAATAATTCCACAATCCATGTGTGCATCAAATCAGAAAATTTTGGATCAGGAGATGCCATTGCATATTTTATTATAAAACAAAGCCTGAGCACTTCCTCCACAGTACTGCTACCCTCTACAGCAGAGGACACTGGCTTGAGTCCAACTAGAGAATTTCTAGAAGACATCTAAGTTCTACTAGGTAAGTAATCTGAGCCTTGAAGAGGCACATGATTGGACAATAACAGGTATTAGTAACAGCTTCAGAGAGTTACTCTGAGCCAATTTTAACAATGTACAACTTAAAGGCTCCTATTACGCTTTGAGCTAACTGAATAAAATAAGTATACTCACCACTTATCTGTTAAAGCAGTATTTATTTGAGTTAACATGATGAAGACCCACTGATGTTTTCTATCTTCAAATAAGTCTGCTGCTCTAGAATCCAGTGCATTTTCAGCATGCTGAAGAGCTATGGCGGAGAAATCCATGGGACCTATTTCTCCCAAGCAACTTCCAACAGCCTCTGCAAATGCAAGTAATTTTACAGTCTTGTTATGGTCTTATGCACAATGAAACAAGGTCTCACCTTACTTTTGGAATTGAGATTGTTATGGGGTAGAAAGTTGCAAATATTTACAAACAATCACTTAAGAAGCTCTATAATTAAAATTACATGTAAACAGATTTTGCAGCTTAAGACTCATAAATAATGAAGTTATGCTTTTCAACTCAATTTTCTAGGACTGCCTGTGGTTCTGGATGTTCCTGTTCATATCAGATAAGGATTTTATTTTTGCTTCTGTTAGAAATAGGCAAGTGCAAAAGGTGAGAATTACTCCTTTTCATTCCATAAGGGTACAGTAAATATAAACAGTAGCCTGTGTAAGCACAAGCAGTAGACTGTAACCTCAGTAAGAATTAACCCACATTTTACATAAGAGGATGTATCTATGTGTCCCTCGTTTGCTTTCCAGACAAAACATTTTATAAAAACACATGACTAGAGAAAGGAATAAAAGAAACCAAAACTGACCTTGAAACTAATTTTTTAAAAGGGATGTTAATGTTCATAAAAAAGAAAACAAAATCTTTCCCTGCTCTTTCTTTCATAGTCTGCACCTGTGTTGAAAATGTTTCAATTTTCTACAGCATTGTTTTAACCATCAAAGCAAACAAAGAACACACTGAAGATACACAAGCTGGGTTTTGAACTAAATTTAAGAAATCACCTAAGGAATTCAACATATCATCTAAGGAAACACAATGCAAAGAAGGCAGAAACTTGCAGCTGGCAGAGATGCTAAATCTATCATACTTAAGTCACTGTGAGTTTGAATTCCTCAGCATTTGTAATTATCAGTCATTAGCCATTAGGCAGAAAATATATTAGGAGTGCATATAAAGGTGTTTCTGTCTAGTTTAGACATCTAATTTCAGTAATTGTCACTTTCATGGAGGTACTCTCCACCTGAGCGAGAGGGGATTTGGATTTTAGCTTTGGATCAAACATTAATCAGCTGCTCAATGTAAATGGTGAGAATAAATTTAATAATGCAGAACAGGCTTTAAGCTGGAGAACAACTATTTTAACTTCCACTAAGACATGCCTTTGAAATACTCAGGTAAGTTCTCTTCATTTTTTTGTATTTTTTTTCAATCTAATGAAGTGACCCATAGAAGCAGATGACTCTTTACTGAGTAGAGAAGACACCAGAGTCTAAACTGATTGCAACTTAATTAATTAGTCAAAGCTTTAAAATACAGTGACTGAACAGAAGACATACCAGCCATTTTAACATTCCTGATGGCTATCTCTCGCAGGTATGCAAAACAGCAGTGGGAAGTAACATTGAGAACAGCTACAGTTCCCACCTGGTGTTTGTAATGACAGCCCTAATTAGCTGTGGGACCAATGAACTTACCCAGCACTGCTTTTTCACCTGTATGGTTAATGGCCATCTTGGACAGCTGCAGTAAGCTCACCACCAATTTCACTACCACAGAATCTTCTGGCTTTTCTGTCATTCAGAAAGAAAAATAAATGCCAAAACATCAGTGAACATATTAGAAGAAAGCACTGCTTCAGTGTCTTTTATCCACCAATGTCAACCTGCATTATTAATGTTGAATCAAATTGGTATTAAACAATCAAAAAATTATTCAGTTGTCTTATTCATAGCTTGAAAATATTTTGATACATTTGACTATTGCAAAGAATCCCCCAAAACAGAACACAAATGTTATTATTTTCAGAGTTTTGATGCAGAAATGATAATTAAATACATGAATTATTAGCATAAGTTGGTGTAAGAATCCTATTTGAAATAGTGAAGTCATGCTGTGTAGCTCCACTGACAGGCCTTAAACTAATATTCTGTTTTAAATATGAATCCAAGGAATATCTTAAAAATAGGCTTTCTGCCAGGAATTTCTCAAAAATGGACTAATTTTCAGTTGTCTAATTAACTTTGCCAAACTATAAACTCCCAAGGTGGGCATTTCCTTACATATCTGCTGCCTGCCTGAGGCCTTTATTTTAAATAAACATCCCAAACAAAACGGTCTAAGAAAAAGGTATGATATTCTGTCAACATAACAAAAAAAAAAAGCGCAGTATTTTCTTAAAAATCCTGCTGATTGGAATAGAAACCTGAAATAGGGGTATATGCTTGCTGACACCTTTATAAAAATGAATACAAGTGTGGCCAAACTGCAGCAGTTATTTCTTAAACACCAGCTTTCAGCATACAGTTGTATAGCCTTTATCAATAACAGGTTTACTTCTTTTTAGAAAATAAGAACAACTATTATTATTATTACTGTCGTTGTTGTAGAATTATGGTTGTTCTTCTTGTTATTATGTAGTGCTTAATAGACTTTTAGTATAAGGCAAAGTCAAGGCAACAGGCCCATCAAGCCAGCCAACCTGCCTCCAAGAAAGCAAGAGAAAGTAATTCTTCTCAGGTTTTGCCTGAGCAGATCTTTGTATTTCCTAATCTCTATAAGATATGTCTAACTCTTTCTAAGGTCCGTTATGTTTCTATTCTCCACAGTAAGTAGCAGTAAGTTCCATGCTGTATACATTCTGAAAAAATTACATGGTTTCTCTTGTATCACTGCTGCCAGATAATTTAACCTGTTGTACTATGATGTAAGTGATAGGTACTCCCTGCTCAGCTTCATCATACCATTCACCAGTTCAGACACCTCTCTCTATTCCTTCCTATTCAATCTCTTTTTCAAACTCACAAGGCTTTCCTCTGATGGAAGTTGCTCCACGCAAACTTGTTGCCTTTTCACTAACTCTTTTCAAGAAGAATTTGGAAACTAAAATTGTAAATGATATTCAAAATGTGGGTTCATAATGCACTTGCACCATGGCCCTACAACTGATGGCTACTCTTCCCCAAATTTTACTGTGCAGTTATTTACAATTAATTACATCAGCTGTTTTTATCTTCCCATCATACACACAAGTTGATGAAGACTTGATGTAGAGGAGAAAAGTCAAACAGTCTGCCACAAGCATCTGAAAACCAAAATAGGAAGGAACTGGGTCTGGACTGAGGGCTGAAACAGAATCCTGGGTTGTGGCAAGGTTCAACTAAACTAAATTCTGCCATTTAAAAACTTCCGAGAGCTTTACTTTCTAACATACTACGACTTTAATAAAATGTAGCTTCATTACATTTAAAAGAGTAGGGAGATTTATAAAACAAGAAAACTCATTAAGCAGCCATAAAGCAATATATGCGTATTATACATTATCCTGGGTCATTCCACTCATACATGCCTCATGCCAAAAGCTGGAAGGCTATTTTATCCTCTCTGCCATGTAACACCTCATATAATATTTGTCAGACACTTTGCTATAAATACTTCCGATTTTGCATGAATAATAAATGTCATTCTCCTCTGCATGTGAAATTATAATTAAGGTTACATTGTTAAACATACAAAAGCCATGACACAAAATAAAACACTGAACGTCAAATTAGAATAGGGTTACCTTGCTAACACCTAAAACCAGATACAAAAGAAACAAAACACATAATCATGTATCAGTACCCTGGAAATTTTTCAGGAGATCCTTCATCTGATCCTTATATTGTTCCAATTGTTTGCGTAAATCATACAGTCCTTCAAGTCGTGTCAAGGGCAGTGAATCACAAACACCAACTGAGAGAAAGTGATTGATCTCCTGCAAAACAACATTTTGTACTAAGCACATATAACACACAAATATAAAAGCTTCAGGTAAAGAAGTGGCTCTCAGCAGTCCACAATGTGGATATTAACAGATGGAAAGTATGAATGAAAACCTACAAGTATCTCAGCATCTGAAAACTGGCAATAAGAATTCACATGTCTAATTTAAATATTTTTCAACTATAGCCAGAAAATCCTTTTTTCTTTTGAAAGTATGCATTAAAAAAAACACTATGCCATGAGATATATTTTAAAATGTAATTACCTCCAAAAGAGAATATGGTCCTTTGCTGTATTTTATTTTCTGCTGAGTTGCTCGCAAATCTTTAAAAGCTGGATATTCAGGAAAAGGATCTAAGCATTTGATTGCATGATACAGATTTTCATTATCCTTATTATCTATCACCAAATACTTCAACAGGCCTAGGACCTGTATATAAAATATAAGCAAAACCCCAAAAAAGACAGAGAAACATTAAGAAACAATAAGC
This sequence comes from Sclerurus mexicanus, assembly GCA_013396755.1. Lineage (NCBI taxonomy): Eukaryota > Metazoa > Chordata > Aves > Passeriformes > Furnariidae > Sclerurus > Sclerurus mexicanus. The sequence goes on from VWZF01002689.1 coordinate 175,519, forward strand.
CACATTTCTTATTCAGGTTATAAAGCTTGTAGCTCTCCAAGTTCCATTAAACTGGTAAGATAATTTATTTACACTGATAAAAGTTGTAAGATGTTCAGACACTTGGGGAAACAACAGACATATTCTAAAATGGTGAGGCATTTTTACCACTCACTCTTCTAAACAAAAATCAAAGCTTTTACTATCACAGCCTGCAGTTCTATCCTCCCCATTAATTGATCTCAAATATTGGTCAACACAATCACTATGATATTGGCAATGTTTTAGCAACACACTGCACCCAAGCTGTTCTGATGTTATTAGTACTTTACTATTCTCACTTAAGTGCTGGTAATCTGAAATTCAGACAAATAACATAACTTTCTGCCCAAACCACTGAACTCCAGTAGAATTTGTTTTATAGCAGATCTACAACTTGAATAAATGCAAAGTGGTACCATACTTTCTTTGCAAAAGCACTGCTTTTGTGCTTAGAAATCAATGCAACTGGATATTCAATCCAAGCAGCTTTGAGGAGTCTACAACCTAAATGATAACATTTTAAATGATGACTTGGATTTACCTGAAAATTATTAACTAGTCTCCATTTAATATTAAAATGAAAAAGAAAAAACTGAAAAGTGATCACCAGAGGGTGGGCTTCCCTGCAGAAGTATGATATGAGAAGGTTTCATATTTGATTGTAGCTCCAATTCAGGGAAATTTCTGTCCTCCCCCTTTGTTTCTGCCCAGGGATGCCCTGACACGTTGCCTTTGCAGTTGTGCATGTACAGTTGTTTGCATAGACATATTGTAAATCTGATCAGGATCATTAAGCTGGGAAAAAAGATTGCCAGTTTATTTTCAGCTGGATCAGCACAGCCCTCCAGCTGAACTGGAAATACATGGAGGAGGGCAATGTAGGGCTACACTGCAACCACAAAGGTGTGTATGGTACTACAGGATCAGATTAAGCCAGAAGGCAACATGAGGACTGAAGTACAATAGGTATACTCTTCTCAGCTTCAGCTACTAATTATAAGTCTCTGAATCTTCTAATATTTCCACACCCAGCAGAACTCATATAAAAATCATCACCAGAAGGAAAATAATGCTTTGTTTCCCTTTTAAGGTCTATGTGCTATGTTTATTTTTAAAGATTATTTGTTAAATAAAGAACTAAACTATTGAATTCTGTTCTCTGCACACTCTTCCTCTTTGTTCTCTAGACACCTCCTTGTACCAAACAACTTCATCCTATTTCCTGTGAAATCACCCATAGAGGTTTGTAAGTAACCATTTAGCTACTTGGCAAAATAGAAGGACCAAAAGTGAAGATGCTTTTATTTAAAAAGTGAAAGGCATGGTATTACACCCCAAATAACAATTATCTAAATCCCCAAAGCACAGAAAAACAGAATTAAAACTGAACATGAGTACAGATTCAGCTTTAACAACAGTGAGCACAAACTAAAAATCTAACAGATAAGGAATAAGCAGCACTGCAAAACTACCTGTTCCCGTATCTCAGACTGGTCCATGGCAAGAGGTATCAGGGTTCCTACAATAACATGAAGGTGGGTCTCTAGAGCATCACTGCAACATGTAATCGCTGTGTGGCAAACATGATGAAGAAGATCACAGCAGAGTGAGAAGCTGCGCATGGATATGTCTCTGATAACAACAGGTCTGTCGTGGGAAACAAAGTGAAATGCAAATGGTCATTGTCTAAAGTATCAGCCTATTATACAACAGGGAAGAACAAGGGAAAAGCTAAAATAAGGAGGAACTGATTCTAAACTTTAAAATTTATAAACTCAATCAGCTCTAAGAACTTAGTTCAGGAGACACAGAAAAACTTAAACACACTGAATTTGACTGATCACTTTAAAAAATGGAAAAAAATACTGTAGAAAAATATATACCAAAGGGGGAAAAAATCCCAAAAACAAACAAAAAAGGCTTTTAGATTATTATTTGCCAGAACAATATTGACAGAAACAGAACAAAGTGGAAAATATGCTCTCTGAATCTTCCTCTATCTAAAACAACCATTAGTTTAAAAAATAGGTTACAAAGGACACCTGGAGACTATCTAGTCTAGTTTCCTGCCTGAAGCAGGGTCAATTTCAAATTCAAATCAGGTTCTCAGGGTTTTGTTGATCTGAATTCTGACATATTCCTTGGACAGAGAACCAACAGCTTTCCTGAGCAACGCGCCCCAGTATTCAACCATTCTCACTGCGAAAATCCTTTCCCTTAGCTCCAGCCAGGATTTCCCACATTGCAACTTGCTGAGTGCTATCTCTTGTCCTTTAACTGCACACTTCTAAGAAAAACCTGACTCTACCTTTGCTATAAGATGTCTTCTGCTCCAGAAACCGGAGAACATAAATTAGATCAACTCTACCTATCCTCTCCAGTCTTGCACTGAACCCATCCTAGTTTGACATTATCTCTCATGTCCTGGCTGGAGGGGTGACACAGTGGTCCTACTGCAGCTTCATAAGACTTAGAGGGGAATGACTGCTTCCCTCAGCTCGCTGGCTATGCTCTTGCCAGCACAGCTGAGCACACAGTCAGCCTGTGGGGATGAAAGGCAAGCTGCCGATTCCAAGCCTAAACTCATGCATGGGATATTCCATCCCAGGTGAGACACTTAAGGATTGCTTTTGTTCAGCTTCACAAGATACCTGTTGTCCCACTCCTATAGCCAGACAAGGTCCATCAGAAAGGCAGCCTTAGCCTCCAGTGCATGGACTGTCCCCGCCCCACTTCATTGCAATTGTTGATTGCAACAGCAAGTCCCATAATAATGGCATTTACCATAAAATCCGTACATCTCTTTAACATCTCACTGTATGAAATGCTTCAAACAAACAAAGCAACCAACTCATAAACCAATTCGAAGACATTTAGGTGAATAATGGTATGGGAAATCCAAAGCTAAACCTGAAGTAAGAAAATACCTGTAGTCTTCTTATAGGAAAGATAAGAAACTATTTAAATCTTCAGCCTGATGAAGAACCAGTTTTCTCAATCTGACAACAAGCTAACATACACCAATTCTCACTCATTTTGCTAGGTAGGTACTGGTGAAAATGTAAATGTCCATATTCTTTATTAACACAGTAGGCCCATTTTATTTGACTTGTGCTTACTTTGCACTTAACTCCACATTTTGAATTTTTATCCCACATCCTTTAAATTCCTAGACACCCTTTCTGTCATCAAAATCTCCCAACACTGTTTATTTCTACAATTTGATAGCCTGTTACAGGCTACTGCAGTATCGCAAACATCTAAACAGAAGGACAGCACAAAACATCCCATATTTTACTAAGAGTTCCATATTTAAATTCTGAAATTATAAAAGAATGGCAATTTAATTTCTAATCTCAGCAAATTTTAATTAATTCTACAAATGAATTAACGTCTGCTGGCGATACTGAAATGTCAGGTTACAAGAAAAAGGAAGTACACACAGGAAGAATGAGAGATCATTACTCTATTTACCTGCTATTGATGTGGTGAATCAGGGTGTAAATTACATCCCGGAGGACAAAAGCCCAGGCCCCTCCTAAACCATCTTTTATCTCTTTAAGTAACAGACCAACAAACAAGTGATAAATTGCAAGAACTCTGTGTTTCTTATAAATGTTGTTTGTATCTGATGCATGCTTGCAAAGAGCTAGAAGGATTTTCTGGAATGAATCCTAAAAATGAATAAATTATGAATAAAAAATAATTAATGTCAATATAGATATGCTTTATATCAAGAAAAAACATAAGTGGGATATACATATTTTTTTATTCTAAGGATATGGGCAAAAAACACTGGGTAATGATTCAACCCACGTTTTTTCAAACGTAACCCTGACATTTATGCATACAGAATGCTCTCCTATTTCATACAATAAGTCACTACAGATTGTAACTGTGATAACTGAAAACTTCAAAAAATGTAATTTTAAAATACCAGGAAGGCTGTGTTACATTTTAAAAAACTTATTCCACTGGCTGGCAATACTAACTTTTATACTTAAAAGATTTACATGAACATGGTCCAGAAAAGTTTTTTTCTTATTTTTAGATTATTTATGGATAGTCAAAGTAAGTTGTTGACAACATGTGTAACAAAATAGCATAACATTAATCAGTTACATATCTAAGGAATAAAGTTAGAAGACAGTAATATTTTTGCGTTTTATTGCAAGGGCTGTATAATTTCATATGTCTTCATATTTGCCCTTAACAAATGAAAATCAAGTGTCGAAAAATATCACTGACTATAAAATTTCAGTCCGTAAGGGAAGCAAACATTTATATTTTAATTGTAGGCTGTATTTAGAGAAACCCGTCCAAATGTAATTCTTTCAGAATGTTCTTCAAACGTATGACAAATATGGCACGTTCTAAACTGTGTCCAGTACAACACGCAGATTTCCCCAACCTTTAAAATAATCCTCTCTACTTTATATGTGTTATATAATTACAATTATATAATACATATTATATAATGCATGTAATAAAGTAATAAAATAATTATATAATGCACATAAATCTGTCTTAGGACTTATTCTGTTTCAGAAGCCAAACAAAAGAACAGAAAGGGGTCTAAGGTTGTTCATTTTCCTCATATGAAAATGATGAAAACATCTAACTTAAACCAAAATGTACCCATAATACAAACTCTACATTCTACAGAGAAAGAAGTAATTATTACATACTTACAGGGCTTTTAGAAAGAACTGCTACAATACTTTTTAATTTGCTTTTATGACAGTTGCTAATATAGTCCAAGGTTGCCTTAATTACGTAAGACGGAAAATGAGGAGGATTAGGAGCAGGATCCAGTTCCCTAAATGAATAAAAAGATTTATATTCTTCTTCTCAAAAAGAAAATACCTTGTATTACATAATTCTTTTTCGAATAAATACATGAATTCCTAGAAAATGTTTTCTGCTTTCAGTAAGAAGCACCCAAAGCACCCAGAAAAATGACATACACCTTACTTTGTTGCTGCACTTTGTCCCTCTGTGGCAGCTTTCTAAGCTGTACTTTCTTAAGATTCTTCTGTTTTCTTTGTAAGATCATATTGCTAAAAACCCACACATTTGTCTTATCTAAGGTACTTTGTAGGAAAATCTAATAGCAAGTCATGGATAATGCTTCTGCATTTTGTAATTGTGGAAACAATTTTGTTGAGAAAAAAAGTAATCACAAATCTCATCACAAAAAAGGGTAGTCAACTTTTCTGGGACCTCACTAAGAAAAGCAAAGCATCATGGTAGTAACAAAGAGTAAAATCTAAGTTTTATCACTCTTTTCTTACCATTCCTTTCTTAGACAGAAAAATTTTGTATAAGCAGACACCACACTCCACTAAAAAACTCATTGCAAAAAATTTCTTTAAAGACTGCTGAAATCTTCAGCCTTTTAACTTTTGGCATATTTTCATAGAAATGATTTGGTTCTTTCAACTTGATATTTCTACAATAAAGATACCTTCTTTGGTAACTTTATGAAGTGTAAAGTTTTTCCAAATAATTTGCATCTTAACACAAAAATCTGGAAAATTATTTCCAGATATCATTATGCAAATAGTAGTATTTTTAAGACAACCAGAAAGATAGAAAAGCTAATAAAAATTAAGATATTTATGGCATTAGAATACTTCTATTCATTAGGAATTTTTTTTATTTACCATTGCTTAACCAATCTCCTTACCAAAGACATGAGCTGCCACTACAAGAACTGCTAAGAAACTTTACTTCTCGGTGATGTCTAGTTATTAAAGACCATTAAAAGAATCACCTTAATTTAGATTAAAACCGGACAAATTTTACAGAGAGGGCAGTCCATTGAAATTTGCACTAATGTAAACTGGCATTGCCATAACAGTCCAGCTCATCAACACACAATGGCATTGCATTCTCTTGCCCACACAATCATTCCATTAACTGAAGAATTATAGAGGTTCTCCTTCCCGATCCTGGGAATAGCTATGTGAGAAAGCTATGACATATCATTAGTAATGATAATAAACCCCTTCAATTCTCAACTTCAAGGCCACCTCTTTTTATGCCTCAAGGGCACGTTTTAGCGCCCAATGTTATACAAATACACTCAGTATTTAGAAAATCTGCAAGCACATACCTCAGGTATTTACTTAGATGAGCTCCTTCTTCTACCATGGTAGCAGGTGGTTCATGTAAGGTCATCAGCAGTTCAACCACAATCTCTGGTAAGTTATTATGAGATAAATTGTCAATTTGCTACAAGAAGAAAAATAGTATTTTAAAAAGAAAATATTTTAGCTAAAATGATTTAATATTTCTTTTCCCTCTGAGAAAACCTACTTTCTTCTGCCTTGATTCTCTATTTGTTTCGTTATCCATGACATACAATTCATTCATAAATTAAGCCTCATTAAATCTTATCTATGGCAGTTACAGGTAGAGCAATTTACTCTCCTACGATATAGTGAAAACAATATATGTTTCATTTTAGTACTAGTTCTGAATGGTCTGCCTCTGGAGAAGATGACTCCTCATAAAGCACTAACAAAATATTTTAAGAGGAAAACATGACAGATCTATGACTGAGAAACGCAGAGTTATAAAATGAATGGTAAAAAATTGCATTCTGAAAAAAAGTTATACTTGAGTCAACTGTCTGCCTGAAAGTTTCTATTGAATAGCTACTTGAAGTCCTTGGGATAAAATCCTGGCTAGTTCGAATGTATTAAAATCATAATTTTGTAACTATAAACTTGAACTATTTACATTTACAGAACATATAAATGTTTCCTTCTGGTCTGTTAAATGCCATAGAACTCAACTCACACATTTTAAGCAGATACCTGTTTTCCTAAGCAGTTTTCATCCTTGAGCATGTCGTAGACTTTAGAAGCCGTATCTCTTTGCTCTGCTACTTCACTCTTCCCATGGCTTTGATAGGCAAAATACGGAAGGATATTCACAAGTAACTTTGGAAAACAGTCTGCTAGAACCTGTCTCCAGTCTTTTTCAATCTTGCTGGCAAGTGATTTCACATCTTCAAATTGACTTCTAGTCACCAGGTGTGGAACCAGAACTTTATAACAAGACCTAGACACAGTAAATAGATTTCCAAAAGGTGCTTGAATTGGCTTTTTTAAAAAACCTTGAGCAAATACCACTCCTCTACTGTATAACTAAACTTGAAATCATTGTTTAGCTACTGCTACACACAAAAAAAAAATCCTACCTGCATAAATATAATATACATCATGCTTGGAATACATTTCAAAACTTCTCAATATGTTAACTTACAACAAAATCCTGACACATTAGTAGATTTAGAAATTTGAGACCTTGTGTCATACTTGCAAATAAAATCTAAATAAAGCTTTCATATATAGCAAACTTACCTGTAGAATTCCTCAAGGCTAGTATAGTTCAGAAGAACATAAGGAAAAGCAGACAGGGTATATCCACTGTCACTTATTTTCAGCCACTCCATCACCAGATAGTCTAAATGTGACGTCATGAAGTCTTCTATACTTTTATAGCCAAAAATGTCAGATACTTTTTTCAAAACCTGTAGATGAATTAATATTGCAAAAATAGCAGTATACATGATATTATGGCAAACTGACAGCATTACACCTCATGTACACCCCTCAGCCTTTTAATGAATATTTGTATCACTTTCTACTTAGCATAAGTGATTTCTTTAATAAAAGATGGCCACTACACATGTTGAGGAGTAGAGACTATGTGTAAAAACAGGAGGCAGCAAAGAGAAAGAAAAAAAGGGAAGAATACATGTACTTAAAAAATGACTGGCATGAAAGGCTGCAGTAGAAACAGCAATCACTTCAGTATGCCCTTGTCAATTTCAAAATAGGAGACCACAAGACACATACCACCTTCCAATCCTTTGCATTTATTTTATATATTCTCCACATTGGAAAACTTGCTTCCGTTGTCTAGAAAGATTTTTTTAAAAAATCAAAATCTGCAATCTTCAATATATAAAAGCCTTAAAGTAGTTCAGATCTGTGCTTTGAACAAATTTACCCTTAAAATTGCCTCATATGATGTCATTATTTCTACATGTCATTAAATATAATTACAAATTAATTCAGTTATTTAAGTACATTAGTCATACCTTTACAAATTTAACAACTTTCAATACTGAAAGAAGCACTTTGTACTCTTCCAGTTTTAGCCTGACCTAAATATAAAATGGAATTTTATACTTGCCTTTTTCACCAGGTGAGGTTCTAATCCATTCTCTTTCACAGACTGGCAAATAGCAAACAAAGCTTGCTTTTCACAGACTGGACTGCAGCACAGGACCATGGTTATAAGCATCAGCAAAACTGCTTTTCCATTATTCTTTCTGTCCAAAAGGTCTTCAGGACTTACATCACCTTTGACCTTCAGTAAGACATAATGAAGAACTTGGACAAATACTCCATTAAAACATTCTCCTAATTAGTAAATGAGCATAAATAATTTATAGTTAAGGGCACTGACATAAATACTGCTGAAAACCTTGCTTTAGTTGCTTAAAAATTACTTCCCCCAGCTGTCTGCTTCACTCCTCAGCCGAAGTTACTGTCTCCAGCAGTAACACCTGATACCTCATACTCTTCAGTTCACGTTAGAATATCAGCAGTTTAAATAAAGGCAACACACTTAACAGAGAAATGATGGAGGCACTGACAAGATGAATTTCCTTTTTGCTACTCCCTTATGCATACAGGAAAGAACTGCCTTGACATTCAAATGCAGTTCTTCCCCTATTAAGGCATGGTGTAAACATGTGATGAGATTAAATAAAAGTAAAAAGAAACTGCAAAGGGCAGAAGCTAAGAGACAACACCAAGGTGACAGAAAAAGGAGCCAAAGTAACACAGAAACAAGAGGAGATGACAAAGAGCTGGAGGCAGCAGTTCAGAGACAAAACAAGATGACAGAGAGATGAGGCCTCAGCAGGAAGCCCAGGCTACAAGACAGCAGACAAAGGGAACGGAATAAAACGCAGCAGAGAGATTACATGCAGATAGATGACAGCATGACAGAAAAAAGTGGAAAGTGTAGACGATGTAGATGACTTAGCAAGGTAGCAAGAAGAAAAGTGAAAGACACTAAAAGAAAAATTAATAGAGAAATCCCACACCATTGTATTTCCAGTCACTGCACTGAAGTAAAACCTTTTCTTCACTTCAAGTTTCTTCTGAATAGTTTAATTCTTTAAGCATGTCTTGGTTTTGGGAAAACCACTGCTGCAATACCACTGGAAACATGATCTTTCTGAAATTTACAAATCCGGTTTTATTCTATTTAAACACATAATTTAATGTACATTGCCCCTTTTTCACTACTTGTATGTTGTCTAGATTACCGAGGCTACACTTTTCTATGATTGTTAGGTGTTACAGCACTGAAACCTGCAACAATGAAGAGTATGATTCAGAAGAGCAGTCTGGAACATACAGCAAAAAAACTTATAAACTTCTAATATGGGTAAAACAGTGAAAGAGTGGACATGTAAGCAATTTCCTGACTACTACTTTGTTTCACCAGCTCAGATTACCAGAAGTCCAGAAGAATTAAAAGCACTATCATGTTAAAGGTAGTTTAAGATCAAAACTAGGCAAAACTAATGACTAGGTGTTGGTACCAGATTTCTCATTCCTTCCTGAACTCGGAGATACACATTCTCAAAAGCCTTTTGCTGGAGCTTCAGTGGAAGAGGTTTCGACATTCCAGAAGAATCTCTCTGTTTCACATCTTGAAACAAACTTAAAAAAAAAAAAGAAAAAAAAGAACAATTATTATTAGCATAATAGTTTACAGAATTATTACATTCTGTGAGTATCAGATAATAAGACTGATTTTCTGAATATAATTATTTTTGTCTTAGTTTTATCTTATAGAGCAGTTTCCCTCCTCTCAAATGTAATCAAGAATATCTGTTGTGGTGAAATGGCAGAGAATAGACTGAAAATACATAAAAGTTTCCCAATCTCTGCCAGTGCAGGAAGTCAAACTTCAGTTGTCCATCAAAATGGAACATTTCATGTCATGAAGTATGTTGGAAATGTATTTGTTGAACAGATGTATATGTAACAAGAATTTCACAAAGAACATAAGTTTTGTAGAAAAAGGCCCAACCCACTTTGCTTTTTGTAACAAATATGGGAACACTACAGTGAATCAAACCAAATGTTACTCCAGCCATTTCTAAGTGACTATTAACAGTTACCTAAGAAAGATGCTTGCCTTAAATGCATTTGTTAAATATAATATTTGACCACAGGTGACCTACGCAGATCATGAGTGGTGACTGTATTTACTATCCTTCAATAACTTTCTCTTTATTGATTTTACTGCTTTTTGAACCCTTGTAAACATCCAGACAGTCAAAGGTAGAGGGATAACACTCGTAAGCTGTTGTACAAAGAAATAAACCAGGTTTTCTCAGAATCCTGAACCTGTTAGTTTTACTTGATGTCCCCATGTCCTTAAACTGGAAAAGAGCGTCAATATGCACTTTGTTCTGCTCCAGATTTTGTGGAATTATGTTATACCTCCTGCAATTCAACTCCTTTTGTGTTGAAGTGCTCCAGTTTATGCAACCGACAGCTACATATAAAATGTTTCATACTTTTGAGCATCTCTCGTCTACTCCTATTCCAGTTCAATTGTGCCCTTTTTGATGTATGGAGAAAGAACTACAGGGAGTATATAAAACACAAGATTCTTTGAAAAAGTTTTTACACTATACAATTTACCTCATCTCTTTCTAGAAGACAAACTACTATTGTCTATTCAAGTTTTGCGTAATCATTTGCTCTCACATATAGTTTTATATAAATATATAGATAGATATAGTTTATATATATATGGATCTCTCACATCACGGAATAACTGAAATGTAGTCAAAGTCTGAACACTTCAGTGTTCCAGTGGAACATAAAGTAACTTGGTAAGCTTTTACATTCTCTCAAGATTAAAGTCCCCGAAGTACTGAAAAGAGCAGCTATGCAGGAACAGAAATGACACCCCGTGAAGTGAAATTTATCATCACTCTTATAAACAGGAAAAATATCTACATTATCACCTGGTAATTGACTTTGCAGCAAGAATGCGAACTTGATGGTGACTGTCTGCAAGAAAATGTGGGAATGCATCACTCACAGGTAGGTCTTCATTTCTCACATTAAGGATCGCCCACTTGCAATGAGGATCAGCCTGAAGAAAATTAATACTGTGATTTAAAATCTACATTAGATACACTGGAAGATGCAAAAGATCTTGAGACATTGTTTTGAAGTACGTCTCATTTAGCATGCTCATGAATGTCAGAAAATCTGGGATTACCTCCAGCAGGGCTTTCATGCAGTTTAAAAGGGCCACTCTTACTGATGCTGTGCATTTCCCTCCTTGAGATAAATGCCTAAAATAAGGAAGACTCGAATGAAGGAAAAAGTTGCCCACAATTTTGAGAAACAGTCCAACAAATTAGTTTCTGCTGCTCACAGTTGATTCTTTTGTGCTCTATAAGTATGTTCGGGAGGATTTGCTGTTTTAATTGGTAATTGCAAACTACTAATTTTTGTTTGCTGAAGTTATCACTTGTTATAATTACTGATGCAATTCAGTGTAAAATCAGTCTGTTAATACATAACGATGTACTGTTTATTGTTCTAATACCACCTTAAAGATGAATCTTTGTTACATACATAACATGTCAGAAAATCTGAAAAGTTAACTTCTGGATAAAGACATCACAGTACACCAACAGCAAGACACACAACAGCACTACAGTCTTCACAGTGATACCAAAGTTAAAAATTACAAATCAAAAATTTTATGTCCAACGCACTTCTGCATTAAATAACATACCAATAGGCTCCAACAACTGTCAAAAATTGTCCTCTGGCACTCCCTGTCTCTTCAGCATGTGCATCAGACTGGGCCAACCCTACTGCTATAGGGAGCAAATTATTTAGAATTACTTTACAAACTTCTTGATCTCGACGGTACAAGGAACACACCATACTGTGAAAGAAAGAAAACATATCTTGAAACACTAAAAAGGCACCAAATCCTCTAAAATAAATGCAAAACGTGCTGAATAGTTTCTCTCTTACGAAAGAGGCTTCAGAAGCATATCAACATCGACTGCAGGCAAGGGGTGTTCTTCAGTAGGGAGCTCCTTTAAAAGGACCAAGTACTGTGGAAGAAAAAATCACATGGAATAAAAAACTCAAACAAAACCAAAATGGAAAATAATAATAAATGGAAAATAGTACTTAAGTAGACAAAAAGAAAAATCAGGAAACTTTGTCAGTAACTCTTACACAAAATCATGCAGCAAAGACACCTATTGTCAGCTACTGTGTGTTAGAGGGGCCATGCTTTCATGCAAAGATTGTCACACAGTAATATAGATCATGAAAGTTTTAGTCCTGGCAATAAAAAATATTTCCTTTGTAAGCTAAAACACAGATCCTATTCAACTACAGAGACTATTTCTAGTTATTTAACAAATAATTTATAATAAAGGCAAGATCTACTTCTCAACTCTTTATTTTCTGGCTTACAAATTCTAACTGCTCTTTCCCCAACCACAGTGCACTTCCAAAACACTACACATACACACTTTAAGTCTTCTCAGGGGACTGATAACAGCAGAAAGACAATATATAACTGACAAGACTATCCAAATGTGATTTAACAGTACAAATAGAGAGGTGGGTGTGTTGTAAAAAAAGCTCACGCTCACCATGTGCAGATGCAATGGCTTAGCGCTGTCAAAGACACTGCCATCAGTAAGCATTAAGAGCTTCCTCCGTATGTCAGAGGCTCGGAAGCTCACTGTCTGAACTTGCACTGTAGTTACACAAATACATAAGAACCTCACAGTTTCAAGGAGAAGTAAATCCTGCTTTGTCAACTGTTCTTCAGCTAATGGGCTCAAAGCACCTGAAAAGAAGATTTTCATGTAAGAAATGCTTCTCCAAGGACAACAGGAAAGGTGGTAACATTTCAGGTCTTCATGAAACTAATGTAGGTTCTCAAAACAGAGTACAAAAAACCTTTATGTTTTTTGTTATTGAGCAGTTAGTGCATCAGCAACACCTTCTTAAAGTGTGTTTCCCCCTTATACAAAGGCCTTCTCTAAAGCAGATTTTAAATTTATGTGCCCATACATATAGCTGATTTCTCCATCAAGGTTAAAATGAACTCAGCAGAATCACTGCAACAGTGTTCTTTTCTACTGTTAACAATTTCTTAGGATATATTTTAAATTACAGATTCAAAGCTTCCCCAAAATTGAGATGATGACAATGTCAATATGTTAATATTCTCATTGAAATTTCAATTATAACCTAAACAAGATAGGTACAAATACCATTTTCCTGTCACATTTAGGACTCCTGTAACTTTCAGCAACTGCTAGCTTTATTTATTAGTATTATCTATCAGATATCTGGAGAAGATACTTCTAAAGACACTCATTCAACATGAGGAGAAAACAGACCAGCTGCTGTTTGTGACAGTCATATAACACCCCAATCTCCTTCTCATTGAACAATAAAAAGACACAGACCTGGTTAAAAACTAAGATACACACCATTTTAAGCAGGAATTTAGAACAAAAGAGATCATAAATACTAATAGCTCCTAAAAGGAATAAACAGATTCATGCTCCTGCAACTCTGAAGGTCCAGAGATATAAAAAAATTGACCATGTCAAGAATTACTGATCAGGAAAAGGAGAAAACTTAAACAGCACTACTTTTAAGAAAATGAAGCACAGTCTAATGAGAGACAGGTATTCTACAGACACATTTTCTAGTTTCTTCTTTGCCAAAACTTCTGCCTGGCTTTGAAAAAGTTAGCCAGCTTCTCTCCTTGCATTTTGCTATTTATAAAATGAAAAATAAACTTCTCCTTTCTAAATGAGCTAGAACACTTCATTAACATCTTTAAACACTGATGAGAATTATTATTGCTTAGGAAGTACCTGGTTCAATCATTACCTTTTTCAACTACTAATAAATCAGCATGATCTTTCAAGCAAAGAGCACATTGTAAAATGGAGCTTCTCCAAGTAGTTTTGGACATTGAGAAGACTTACCTGTTACTGTCTGCATATCACCAGATTCATTTGTATCACTGATATCAGGCACTGAATGATCACCAAATAGATCAGATACCTGGTTATCTACTTCCATTATACTCTCCTCGGGATCATTTCTGAGATCCACATCTCCCTGTACACTTGGTTTTCCAGTAGCTGTCATCTGACAAAAACACCACATCCTTTTAAAGCTGACTTTTAAGGGCAAAAGAAACACCACAGGTATAGCACAAAGACAAACACGACAGTTTCTCAGTGAACTAGAACAGATGGTGACAGTAAGAGCTACATGAAATTGATGAATCTCATCGTTTGGGATAAACCTGTCATCTATACACATGAATTGTCTGAACTATTCTCTTTAGGATAATATAAGCTTCCTCAGACAGACACTAATCTCTGCATTTTAGATGGTGCCAAGGACAGCATTAGTTTCTCTCTTCTACAAGACTCACAAACTTCTCACTATACTTCATAATTACAGAGAAATGAAAAGGTGTGTGACTTTTTTGAGGGGACACTAATTACCACTTTCCCTACCAGATGACTCTCAGCTCTTCCTCATCTGCAAAAACAAAGAAATACGCCTACCTAGACCTGAATAGAAGACAACGTGCCAGAAAGAGAATTTTTTAGAGTTGTGCCAAACACAGTGAAGTGCCACACTACTACTTTTCCCAGTGAGAGAGTCATTTACAGTTAGATTTAATACCCACATAATAAACACCAAAAAACCACCTTAACAAGTGCATTAAACATCAGGTGTTATTGATTTTTTTGGTATAAACTTCTACTGTAACAAAGTATCAAAAAAATTCAAAAGTGGCATAATTTTGTTTCTTAATCTGAACTGGAATGCTAATCTTGACCAAATGTTATCCATCTGGTCTCCTTTTTTTTCCTTAAGCCTGTTATTCTAGTTAGGAATTCTTTATAAAACTCAGTGTTTTTCTGAGTTTTTTTCCAGTAATATGCATCTTGTTTGGTTTGCCTTCAAAGATTGTGCTGTAAAAACGATCCTCTCATAGAAGAGAACTGCATTTAGAAACCGACAGAATGTACTTACCAGAATTTTGCAAATATCTATGAGATCGTTCATAAATTTTGATGTTAATAAACGCAGGAATATATTAGACAACATCTTATTAGCACTGTTCTGTAAGAAAGCAAGATATACAGATGGGTTAATTAATTTTTTTTCAGGAACCACATGTATGATATTCAGCAAAGTTGAATATCATAATGAACTAAGAAATATAAATTCCTTTATAAACTTTACCTTGGTACAATTGCATAAACATTTTGTACACTGCATTATCAAATTCCTCAGTGAGTTGATATGGGTATCTTCATTTAGTTTGTTTCTCGACTGAGAAATGCTTTCTCCAGCATAATGAATGAGAGACTAGTAAAAATACAACATGGTTAAAAAACCTCAGTTAAGTTCCTTTGTACATTCACACATATACAGCACACACATAAAGACAAAAGGATATAATTCTCATTCATACTTATTCATATATTCTCATTCATACAGCTTTGATGTTCACAGTGTGCATCAACTGAGTTCAGACCTTTTTCTGTGATTTTTGTTTCCCCCCTTTTGCTCCAGAAGTGACAAAAACATGGCCTAAACCTGCTTGAAACACTAATATTTTCATCACAAAAGAAAAACACAGCATATCTCCACAATGTGTAAGTTTGGGGGTTCCTATTTAAGCAAAAAACCACTTCAGATAGTAGTAACTAATAACAGCAGCAATAGTGTCTTCATACTGCCTTGAAACATCAAATTAGCTTAAATTCCTGCATAAAAGACTTATATATGAAAGGAACTTGCTATCCTATAAATAGTCCTTTGTCTACATGTCCATGATTATTCCATTTTTTTTAAAAGGTATGGCTCAGAACTGTATCAATATTTAGAATAATCTCCACTGTAAAACTGGTGCATTGGTATACTGACAGAATTTCAGTGACTCCTCTCTTTCAGCAACAGTAACATATTTAAAACTCCCTAAACTGCCTTTTTCTGAGTAGAAATTAGTGCTCCGAAAATGTGTCAACATGAATTTTAAGACTTAAATTATATTTAATGGTTTATTTTATTTGTAATAGCTCTCAAATGTATTACTGCTTACCTTAGCATTGTGGAACAACTCTGATTTACAGGCATCCTCTTCTTTAAATATGCCAGTGTAGCAATAGCAACCGAGAACACCAGTCAAGAGACTGGCACATCGGACAAGGTGTTCAGTAGCAAGAACCTTAGACTAAATCAAATACACAGTATAAATACCAGTGGTTTATCACCACAAAATACAGAACTCCTTAGACTTTTTTAGACACTTTTATATAAAAATTGCACCAAAACTGACGCGGATTTGCATCCTAGTGTTTAGCATGGCAGCTGACTCAGCTCCTGAACAAGTTCTTTTGGCTCTACATATTATAATATTAGCTGTATGTCCCACGGTCCTTTCATCCCTCACACCACTTTTAATTCCCTCTCTCCTTTAGATTCCGTCGCGGCCATACTTCCAAGCTCTTAGCATGTGTCTGTTTATCTCTTTTACCTTCTGCAAGGACTCAAGACAACATGAGCTAGTTGGGAACTGTATCACATTACTACTGCTGGCTCTTTCAATTCCAATAAAGTCCCAAGTTGCTTCTCAGCAGCTACTCTGTCAACAAAATAATGCCATAGGTGGTCATAAATGCATGCAAGCTTACTGCAGGAGCATTTCAGAGATCCCTTTCTACCCGTCTAAATTATTCAGATCAAAGAAGGAGAAAAAGCAGACAAATAACTATTTGTCTTACTTTCTCAGAAAGAGGGACTAAAAATGATTGCTATTACATTCTTGAATGGCAAGTATTTATAAAAAGAGATGAGAAAACTTATGCATACATGGCATTGTTAGAGATGCAAAACCAGGGAAAAGTTTTACAGTTCCCAGTACCTTACTTCAAACTTTGTTACTGCCTCATTTGGCTCACAAAATATTACAGGATCTTAGCAGTGAATTACCAGGAAGGCACACCACTATATTAAAATGAAAGCTAGCATATCAAAGGAATTGGAAGTTTTAAAAGCCTGCTGCTTTTGTTTTCACAAACTTTTTACCATTACATGGTGTCTCTTCCTCTGTAAGTCATGTTTTTTCTCCAACTGACAGATTTGATGGCATTTCAACAAGTGAAAGATACAAACAGGATCACAGGATAGTTCAGGCTAAACAGGTCTCTGGTCCAATCTCCTGCTTACAGCAGGGTCAGTTCTAAGATCAGGACAAGTTACTCAAGGCTTGATCCAGTCAGGGCTTGAAAACCTCAGAGGATGCAGACTGCACAAACTCTCAGGTGAGGCAACCTGTGCCACTGCTTGGCTGTCCTCACAGAGATAAAATTCTTCTTGTATTCAGCGTGACCTTCTCTTGACTCTCTGGCCTGCTGTCTCACCTTCCTGCAATACACCACTGTGAATGAAGAGCATGGCTCTGTCTTTTAGACAATCTTGTAGAAACTGGCAGGCTCTCCCAAAGCCAGCTCTGCTCCAACCTGAACAAGTCTAATTTCCTCTGTCTGCCCTCAAGGGCCAAGTGCTGGAGTTCCTACAATCACAGTGGCTTTCACTGAATGCATTCCATGTCTGTTTTGTACCAGGAGGCCCAAAACTGGATGCAGTATTTCAGATACCATCTAAATGCACAGAGTAGAGGGGGATAATCAGTTCCCTTGAGCACTGGCTGTACTCTTGTTCATGTTGCCCATATTTCACCTTTCTTTACAATTACTCCTTTACAGAGCTGCTTCCTCTATGTCTCAGGCTAATTTGGCTGAAAACTTGAAAGAACTTGAAGCATTACAGGGGCACAGAAGTTGAACATCAAAACACCAAAAAAGCAGGGTAGCAGTGGTTTACGTAGCAGCTTTGCATACATACTTTGATGCAGCTACTACATACCCATATATACCTACGAAGACTATGGATATTTTGTGAATTACGTAAATAAATAAAGACTTCTCTATTCTGTATTATTGGATATATTTTTTAAACGTTTTTAGTTCATTAATGGCAGAAGGAATGAAAATCAAATGCCTTGAAAAGACACCGTTTGGGAGCACAAATGTAGGGATGTAACAGTAATTTCTAACTTACCTTAGGAGCACAGCTTCTTAAAAGCTTTTCTGCCATTGCTAAAAGGCAGTTCTCCAGTGTTTCCCTAAGATTTTGGTTGATGGCAAGTCTTGAACCAGTCACATTTTTATCTGTAACATTTACTGCAAAGTTAGTGAAAATATCCATTTCATCAAATGTTGTCTGCAGGTATAGCTCTTCAACATCAGAAAAACTGTTTTCTTCTTTCCCCTGCACATGTTGCTCACTTGAAAAAAAGACATAGTTTTTACGTTAGCAGACAGTATACAACCTAAAAGTCTTTAAAACTATTATTTAAATACAAGAAATAAACAAAAGCAAAATAAAATACTTCATCTTTTTGCGCTTCCAAACTCAGGATAAACTTTCATTTCTGACAGGACTTTCACTGTGGAACGGACACTGCCATTTTACCTCTAACCAAAAGGCAAGGAAACACAGAGCCTGCACACAGATCATACCTTCTACTGCTGTTCATATGGCAGCACCTGTTTTGCATTAAGGTCACTGACCTCAACCTACTTTATACAACTGGAGCAGAAATTCCCTGAAACGAGTATTTTTAACTTCTAGTAGAAAGTCTTGCATCAGAACAATTTAGTTTCATTAGAGGAAACTAGATATAGTCCAAAAGCTTGAACATATGCATCAGTGAAAGATGCAGCACCATTCCTAGATTAAGCATCTATAATGATTAATTTAAAAACATACCACTTGGCATCATTTTGGAAAAAGATCATGGCAGCTCTACTGTTCTTCATTGTAAGGCTCACAAGAATTTTTTGTAATACAAGATGCGGAAAATCACTGTAAAAAAGGAAAATGTTTTTGCATTTTCTTGCAATCAGAAAAGCTCTTGGGAAACATTAGGCAGATTTAATAATTTTCCTGAAGACAAACACAGGTTTTCACTGAAGATTTCTAACACACAGGTCACGTATCTGTTATGACATGGACAGACAACCAAATTATGTCCCCAGAATGACATTTTACAGTAAGCTTAAAAACCCTATAAACTCTACTAAAGCATCAATGTAATAGGATTCTGCAATAACATAATACTCTTTTCCCCGCGCAATTTTCTGAGTTATAAGGGGAGCTTATATGTAAAGTTATGCCACAAAGACTTTACCTGCAGAGCACAGGAGGCAATTCTGCACATTCTTCTATCTCTTCCTCCAAACAGCAGGAGAGGATCCATTTAATTATTGCCTCCCTTAATGCAGAATCCAAATTTCTTTCAGAATTATTATGTTCCATTGCTATGTCCAAATTTTCTGGCACTGAATAGGCAGACATCACTAACGATAAACAACGTACAGCAGAACTGTAACAAAAATGGAACAGCATATGTGAG
The DNA here is from genome assembly GCA_013396755.1 of Sclerurus mexicanus. Lineage (NCBI taxonomy): Eukaryota > Metazoa > Chordata > Aves > Passeriformes > Furnariidae > Sclerurus > Sclerurus mexicanus. The sequence continues at coordinate 195,169 of VWZF01002689.1, forward strand.
AAACAATGCAGTATTTGTTGATCAGTACTCTAAAGCAAAGGCAGCATTTCTACATGCACAGGAAGCATCAAGTATATATGCAAGTTATACAAGCATGCATACTGTTTAACATCTTCATTAAAATCTTTGCTTTTTCATTTTTCACATTTCTGGTCTATTTTAAGGACTGTTTCAGAATATTTTAGAATAAAAACTTAAAAGAAAACATACTTTTTAACTTCAAAAAGTCAACACATCTGTCAGTCAGATTTTAAATTTTGAGTCCATTTTAAATGTTAAGATGCTTGCCTTTCCTCTTCTGCCTCTGCTTTCAGATTTACATATTTGTGGTAATTTTAAACACTTAAAATACAAATGTGTGCAGTTCCTAAATAGAAATAGAGACACAACAACAATAATGCCTAACACAATGGTTTTGGTTGCACAATAAAGAGGAATATGAATCAGACCAAAAACACTACCTTTGCTTCCACTTTACCTTGAAGGTTTGCATGCAGGTCCGGAAAAGATCTTCCAAAGTTCTTTATCTGTTACAACAAGGTTTCCTTGAATCATAGCTCCAAGTAGCCCAAAGCTCTCCATTTCAATTTGCTGGAGGCTCACACTGCGAATGGTAAGAGTCCAAATCTTTGCCCAGGTTCTCTGGAGCTCCACCTTGTGGGTGCTTTTCAAATCAGTTTTCTGGTTCTGACACAAAGCTACCTCTGTGAGACACTTCAGCACATATGGGGTTCTCTCTCCTCGGCGCTGCTGAGGCAGTAACTGGTGAAGTACATTGAGTAAGGGAGGTAGCTCGCTGTTAGGAAGACTCATAGGATACTTTGATATCAATTGAGTTGTAATCTGTAACCTTGAAAACACAAAGTGAAACAATTAATATCAAACATACAGAAATTTGCTTTTTCAGGAGTAAATGCCAACTTCACACAGAATAGCATGTTAACTTCTCAGCTGGATCCTTAAGAGCCACTGTGCCTCAATACTGCAAGCAATAAACACACAACACTCACAGAAACCTGCCTCCCCAGCTCAGGAACCAATTCACAAGCAGCTACGTGGCTCTGGTATTTCATAGAACAGTTTCCAAAAAAAGTCAGAACGACACAGAGGAACAGTATCAGCAAAAAACATTCTGTATTTTAGTTAAACGGTCTACATGCTTGAGCTTAGGGCTACAACTGGTAGGTTCTGGAAAACTCTGTCTGTGGTCTTTCAATAGTAACTTGACTCTGCTACGCTCTCTGCTACAGAGCCCTCCTGCAACAGGCAGCAAGACATGAAGTTATACTGCCAGTTCAGAAGGCCCCCATGGCAAACAAAATACTCCTCCGTCAATGTCCAAGGTAAGAAGCCAGGCCTTGCAACAGTTTTCAGGCCAGGTATTATGGAAAACTGCATGAACTAGTCCAAAATGGCCAGACTGTTAATGGTTGCTATACTATGACACAGCCAGACTAAGACAGCAATAAATATCACATTAAATCCCTAATACTCAAAAGTTGGATCACAAACAATGCTTACAAAAAGACTGGTAATATCTAGTACAAAAGACAGGTGAAAAATCGGAGACAGTAATTTCTTATACACCACAACACAGTTTACTAGACCTCACTTGTTATTTCTTAGGAAACTAAAGACAGACATTTCTTAAAGCAAGAGTGCCAAGAGCACTACTCACTGCTTTCCAAATGCTGTGAGAATCTAAGTTCAATGCTTAGATACAGAACTACAGCATGTGCTGACACCCAACTTGAATGTACAACATATTCAGGAGAATGTTAAATGTAAAGAGATGTCTGGAGTGATACTTTTTCATGTAAAGATGTTATTACCAAGGTATGACATCAAAATCCTTCTGAGATCTTTGCATGTTGTCTCGGATGACCTCCCAGCCCAGTTCAATCCTCCTGCGCTTGTTTGGTGCTGCGTCCTCACTGGACTCCCTTTGTGAAATGGCATATGACTGGGTAATTTCAAGGACTTTGGCATCCTCTACAAAAACCTTATATTAAGAGAAATTAAAAAGCACACAAAAAAAATAAAAAAAGCAGTATTTACAAGAAAACTCAAATATCAACTTAAACTAGTCCATTTTTTACTATTGCCTCTCTTAAGAGGCAATAGAATTATTATTTATTATTCTTTAACAAAACCTCCGCTTATACCCTAACAAGAAACACTAGTGACATCCAATATATTACATTTCTAAGCTGTACAAAATTAACAACTAAGGACAACAAAACACAGATAAAAGGTACCAATACCTCAGTAAATTATTCTGAGGAATAATTAAGTCATAGTACTTTACAAAGCAAAACATAGAACTCAGTCATTATATAGTCAACTTTATAGTTAAATAAAAAAAAAATGTTACCTGATGACAAATATCAGCCATTAACTCAATTAAATTTTCCTTTACTGCAATATTACGTGAGCCTGAAGAATACTTTCCTCTACTGCTGATGAGATTTATTTCATTCACCAGAAGATCGTACAGGTTATGCAAGATACTTTGCCATTTTGTTAAGTCATATGCACCTGTACATGTAAAAACAATTACAAGATAATATGTATCACACATTCAATATGTAAACCTACCTAGACAATGCAAAATACAGCCAAAATCAGAGTAATGCACACAAAGTTCAACAAATGTAGGTCTGCAAAGCAAGCTCTGTAGTGGAAAATGAATAAAGTAGAAACGTGAAGAAGTTGAGAACTTAATCAGTGTACACAAGTAATTAGGGTAGGAATTACATTTCTAATAAACAATTCTCGTCTAACTGGAAAGAATACAGCTAATTGTAATTGATACATTTGTACAAAGTATAAAAAAACTCTAAAAAAATTACGCCAGAACTCAAAAAGGCCATGACAGACAAACACAATTACTGAGTGATATTCTCTGAGAGGTTTTATAGTATAAGGCAGATTTAATTGATAGTAGTGATTTCTGGGCTTAAACAGACCTGGTAAGATACCAATATATGTGGCAATCGAAACTATTAGTTCCTTTCCCCAAAGATTCAGTGTTTTGATTTAGCAAATAAAATCACCTTTTGACTGAAAAAAAACCCACAAAACCCCCCACAAACCTTTAAAGGACTTAACACAATTAATATTCTCTTAAGTGCGTAGAATTTGAAAACCCTTTTTCACTTTCACTCAATATTAGCTTACAGCATAAAACTACTGACAAATAACTATCACTTCCATCAATGTTTCCAAGACTTGGTATCAAAATTCAGAATTGGCACAATAAATAAAACAATCACATACAGCAACAGAAAAAAAAAAGGAGCTTTTTACTGTACCTCTTCCCTGAGTTTTTGCACCCTTTGGATGATGAATATGGACTTGGAGACGAAATAACTCAATTATTGATTCCTTCAGGGAATCTTTTGGTCTATACTGAGTCCACATATAAAGCAATGTAGGCAAAATTTCTTCCCCTACTTTACAAATCCGTATGCGACAGTTGTCGGCAAACTTACTGCAGAAGATATTCATTGCTCCAACAATATGATCCAGGCCTGCAGTATTCTTCTCCTGTCTGTAACATAAATCAAACACGTACACTTCCAAAAGAAATAATCTCTTTTCATAAGAACTGCTTAAATGTATATACTAGCAACTAACTACATTCAGAATATTATTTGCCTAGCAAATGCAGAAGTTATTAGTATTTTAAAGAAGTTGGCATTCAAAAACAGGACAAAATAGTCTAAAGTAGTATTACCTGTCATTATTCAAGTCCAATCCCAAATACATAAAATTATTTGTTTTCTAAAACTAGGTGTTAGCATCCAAAAGGCGCACTTGCAACATACCTTGCAGACTGCATTGCCTTTGAAAAGAAGATAAGCATATCAGAATTCAACCCATCCGTTTGGAAGCAGTACCCCCTCATAAGTGTGTGAATTATCCTAGCCACCAAGACTCTGTTAATATTCCCAGAAGGTCTGAGGTATAATTGGCCATACAGCATCAGCAACTCTGCAAACATATTAAAAAAATACACAGGTATATATAAACATACATATTATAGAGCATTACATTAAAAAAAGCTTGATGAAAAACACTGCAATACAGATGTAGAAACTACCACTGTGTGACCAACAGCCACAATCTATGTTTTTACTTTCAACTGCACCACATCCCTGATTTTACAAAGAGGAATCTGACTTCTCCATTATACCCCAAGAGTTACAAGCAAGTGCTAAGGTGGAATCACTAACAAGCATTATGGTAACCTTTACAAAGCTCATATATCTCTGATCTAATAAAAACAACTTGTTACCTTTAATGGATTAAAGCCTGACTTCCTTTAGACTTAGGGTCTTCAGTCTCACCTCACTCCTGTAACTAAATTCCACCGTACCCCTTACAATCCAATGTCAAAATTTCTTCTCTCACACTTCCAACTTCTGTCTACACACAGACTCAGCTAACTTCCACGTTCCTAAACAAACCAGCCACCACACAGCAATCCCTACAGGCTCCTCATGCCTGTGTACCCTTCCAGTGACGCTCAGCCTCAGTTTCCCTTCTCTGCCTTTTCAGTAACTGTCTTCAACATCCCTGGTTTTTTGTCTCATTCCCTACCCACATAGTCTCAATTATACCTAAGTACCCCGTTCTTTTTTATTTATTGCTCTGAATTCCGGCTTCCAGACTATCTGCTCAGTCCTTGTCTTCATTTTCTGTTCCAACATGCAGGCTGACAGCACTTGGTCTTCTACTCGCCTCACATGCTTCCAGTCTCAGACAGTGCTCCCATACACCAACTTCCCCTTCAATTTTCAACTTCCAGTTCTACCTCCACAGCAAAATTGTACCAACTTCTTGAACTTCAGAGATCTCATCCTCAGGCTCTTTAATTACCCAACCAGATAGAATCACAGAATGATTTAGGTTGGAAGGGACCTCAAAGATCATCTAGTTTCAACCCCCTTGCTGTCAGCAGTGACACCTTTCACTAGACCAGAGCTTCATTCAATCTGACCTTGAATACTTTCAGGAATCTCCCATCCTGAATGATTTTATTTCCATCACTCTGTTTTGTCAACCTTCTACAGGGGGGTTTTTTTGCCTCCCCTTTCACTCCCTCCCCATATCACCAGACACCTCTTCCAAGTTCTCTGCAGTTTTATTTCTATTCTGTAGTTAAGCCACTCTCTTCAAGCTCCAGAGCAGAGCATTTTCTCATATAATGCTTTTCAGAAATCCAAACTCTGACTGCAAAGCACTCCACTAAAGACAGTACTTCTAAACTTTCTCCACAACAGCACATGCAACATTCAAAAAACTAGACTGTAAAACTTCTAATACCCTTTTTGCCTTTCAAAATTATTATTACATCAGCAAATGTAAAAAGGTGAGTTGAGAGAGCTTAGTAAATGTCAGATCATTCAGAATACATAAACATTCTTCTCCATGCTAAATAAATGAATTGTCAAATGGGAGCCAAATCCAGTTCTCTGAAAAGTGAAAAACTATCTGTGCATTTCCACTCAGTTCAGGCTGCATGCTACATATCATTACTCAACTTTTCATCTGCTTTGGGCTATTTACATCTTAAGCTGTTTAGTTTTTCTTTATATACGATGTGCATATAAGAACAGCAACTCAATGTCTTTTTAGGACCTTCATAAGCCATCAAAACTCAGATAATAAAACTTAACAGTAAAACACTATATCAAAACCATACCAGTCAGTTCCTGATAACTTCCAAACAACTGCACACCAAGCCCAGTTTTACTCAGGTAAGCCCTGTACAGACCATGCGTACATAACCTGACTGTATGTAAGTAGGTATGTTTCAGCAAACAACAGACAAACAGTATACAGAAAGAAAAAAAATTAATTCCTGATCTTTGTTGCTTTGTTTATTTCAACTTCAAGGCTGACACTGCTTTATTCCATATTTTGGGCAGTACCTCACACAACAGGGCATCAAACAAATTAAAATCTAAAGATGCTTCTGTGAAAGGAAAAGACATTTCTAAGTAGGTTTACCTGACCACTGCTGCTGGGGTATCTCACACCAGTATTTCCTTACTGAGAGGATATCTTTTAGGAGTATACTACTACAGTCAGAACCATAAGCAGCACAACTTGTTGGATCTCTCATAATTTCCATAACATAAATCAGAAGTTCCTGACATTTCAGCCTCGGCCCTCCTACAGGAAGAAACAATATGAGACTGTTTAATTGACTCAACCCAGATTCTTCCAAATAAATCTGTAATTGTTTGTAAATGTTACTCATTAAAAAAAAAAAAACAAAAATAAGATCTACAGTTCTGTTAGAAAATATTTCCTTAAACTGTGTCTAAGAAAGAAATTACCTATGAGAGGATATAGTAGTTACAGACAAACTGAATAACTACAAAAGGTCACTGTGAACATCAACAAAGAACAGAGAAGGAACACAAAGAACTGATTCACATTAAGATATTTAAATAATAAACATCTGGAAGTGAGCAAAATGAACAAGTTGGTAATTTAACTTCAAAGTAAAAATTCAAGCATGAAAGCAAAGAACCAAATCAAAACAGTAACTCTATACGATAATACATATTACTGACTTTTATTAGCACATCTGATGAAATATTTGACCAAGCTTCCAACTTCTTGTATCTTTTTCTGTCTGGTAGTTTGGGTTGAAGCAGACGCATTTGGTTTTGTCAGCTGCAGGTTTTTAATTTCTTTCTGGAAATACTTCTGCAAGACACTTCAAAAATAAAAGAGACATTAACCAAGGATCTGCTAATTTATGACTGAAGTAAAATAGGTAAATGTTGTTTTAGCCTAAAATGCCAGTTCTTGTTCTTTTCACAATTCTAACTATCAAAGACTAAAACCAACTGAAATATATTACAGTCCAAGCATGATGGAAACAGGCTATAAAAGGACCTGCAAGTTTTCAAGACAATCCAGATGCAACTGAAACAGGAACTAAACTTTCCTTTAAACTTTGCATAATGCTAAACACACAACTTATAATTAGGGAAAAAAAGCAACGTTAAGTCTTTTTATTTATGCTGCAACATTATTCAGCAAAATAGTAAGTACTTACCATTGTTTTTATTGGGGAAAACCATCAAGTCCTATTTCTCCATCATTTAAAGTTAATATATGGATTGTATTTTAGATCTATGAATAGATTAAACTTTTCACTGGCTTTGTCACTGGCAATTGCTACTGATTTTCTGGCCTACTATTTGTAGTCAGTTTAGAGTCTCTATTTTTGTATTCCTCCTGTGTATTTCTAATGTATTATTGACCACCTTCAAAGTAACATAAAAAATTTATCAAATACTTATGATATTTTTGGTACACCTCTGAAACAAGAACCATGGAAAGCTGATCAGACAGCATTCTATGAAAACTAATACTTCAGATCAACTTNTCCAATGCTGTCCAATTAAAAAAACATAATGGAAAGCTGATCAGACAGCCTTCTATCAAAACTAATACTTCAGATCAACTTCTAACATGAAATTTAACAGTGGTCAAAGCTGCTCTAAGAACTTAGCACACTCATGTTCCATTCAATCTTATAGTACACCTGAAGCAGCTTGTATCAAAGATTGTCCTCTATAAACCTCAGCACATCTTTTTTCATTCACAAGTCACAGTTCTTCCACTGTGTCTTTAAGAATTCAGCAACACAAAATACTTTAACAAAGCTATCTGTAACCTACATAGGAACTATACGCTGACAATGAAACGCAAAGGATAATTTTCAATAAAAGAAAGTGACAACTATTTTTGCAAGGAAAAGCAACTACCCAAGTAATGATCCGTTTCCTAGAAGTTTTATGTAAGTGTTGCAGTTTTGGTGATTTTAAATTTACTTCCTTTAGTGACAAACAAAAGTCATTTGTTTCCAAGCTGACAAGAAGTCTAAATCAATATGCAGAGATATAAGCACTAAAATAGGCCTGACAAACACAAGAATGATGTTTTGTGTAAGAAAATTGCAACCATTCACAAAGGAAAAAAAGAAACTACCTAAACACAGCATCCCAGTTGAGTTGCTTTCCTTGTTTAGAATCAGAATTCCGGTCCAGCTGGAGAACCGTTTCAGAATCACGGAGAAGTCGCTTGAAATTTTCAATTTCCTTCTGAAAACGTGTTTCACGAAAAAGAATTTTAAATTATCTCCTCCATTGCTAATTGAATTAAAAGAAAATAATTAAAAGAAAATTAAAACTTGTTACCCTTCGCTCCACAGCTTTTTCATTTTCAAGGCGACGACAACAAATAAGCAGATCATGTAATGCAAGACTCATGGTTCAGTTTAAAGAAGAGTCATTTGTATCTGCAAACAGAATAGGTAAAACAGTAATTATTTAACACAAAGCCAAGTAAAAAAACTGGGAATGCAATATACTGAAAATTCAGTAACAAACACAACCACGGTGTTAAATATTTCACTCATTTGTGTCTGGATTGGTCTTTAGTCACAAGGCTGAAGTCGTTTCTTGTCAAGAATATAATTTACTTCCACAGACAACGTCAAAGAATAACTGCAGAGACCCCCTTCACATAACTCTGACTCTCCCCTTTTTAACATGTGCTAACAGAGTAAAGTTGGGCAGACAACAGGGAATTAAACTACAATAAGATTAAAACAACACAGAGCTGAATACATCCTGGGGAAAAGCAGTAATAGCCATCTTAACTTGATGCTGCCAGAAGCTAGCACATGGAAAACGCTCTTCCCCTTTTACATCCTGTATTTCCATAGGTGTGCACTACCATTTGACAAATCCCTCTGGACTAAACATGTCAAAGGATGATCACATACCAGTCATAAGAGGAAACAACTTTTTCCTTTCGTGAGCACTTAAAGCTATGCCTCTTCTCCTTCAACAGAGGTTGGAAGCAGCTAGACCTTGCATTTCTGGTTTACATACAGTTATGCTGCTGCAGATCACAACCATGACATTGTATATAAGTTCCACGCTTCTTCTTTCACGCCTTTAAAGAAACTCTTTTTCCCATTGAAGGAACCCTGTTGGAAATAGGCCACGCAAGCTGAAAGTAGCTCTAAGCACATGCTGCTGCTGAGGCCGCAATAAGCAACTGAGAATGGGCATTCATGTCAGCACTGCATCTTGAGGACTTATGTGAGAATATAAAAACAGCCACTTAGACAGATAAAACTTTAAATATCGACTGTCTCAGACTATTTCCTTCGGCTTCAAACAAGACCGGGGTGGGACTAAGTATGATTAAGAGGTTTGGTAACTGATTGATGTGTACGAAAAAGAAACCACTTTAAGTGTGAAGGCTGGCTGTGCTGTGCAACAGAGCTCGTTTAGATCAGTGTCCATTTATTAACTTCACAGAATCACAGAGTATCCTGCGTTGGAAGGGGCCCACAAGGATGACCAAGCCCAGCCCCTGGCCCTGCACAGCACAGCCCCAGGAGTCACACCATGTGCCTGAGAGCGCTGCCCAAGCGATTCTTGAACTCTGGTGCCGCGACCACTTCCCGGAGAGCCCGTTCCAGTGCCCAGCCACCCCCTCCCCTCCGGTGGTCGGGCGCTGGAACAAAACAAGCACCAGCAAACTTCCTGCTAGGAAAGGAAAGGGAAAGGGCGACTCGTAAACACGAATGGCTTCCGCAGGCCGGCCGGAGGAGAGCCGCGGGCAGAGGCGGGTGTGCGGCCCGGCCCCAACGACGGCGGCCCCGCA
>VWZF01002689.1:204912-232831 GCA_013396755.1 Sclerurus mexicanus
CCCTTGACCCTCGGCCGCGCCGCTTGGTGCCCCCTCGCTCAGCCCGGGCCGGCCCTGCCGCCCCCCGGGCCGGGCTCTGTGGGGAGGCGGGCGCGGGTCGGGCCCGAGGGGCGCGGGGGAGCCCGGCGGGCCGTGCCTGGAGCTCGGGTTGTTGTCGGGGAAAGGTGGTGGTGTGCGGTGCCCTCCCGCAGACCGAGCTGGGCCTGGTGGCGGGGGGGATGCGAGGGGCACCCCAAAGAGCGGGCGAGGAGGCTGCGCTGGGAGGGCTGGATGGTTTTAACTCCCCGCCCTGTTTGGCTCACCTGTGAGGCTGCGCTGAGAGTCCGCTGGTCAGAGCCCCTGGAAAGCAGTGCCCTGTGCTCAGGACACTGGCAGCAGCGAATTCTTAAAGTGGCTTTATGCTTTGGGTTCTTTGTGTGCCGCCGAAGGTGAGAACAAATGGATGGTGAGCAGAAATATGACCCACATATTTCAGTCCCACACGTAAGTACCTGTTGGCACAGGTTGCCAAGATTGCCTGGTGACTTGCCATGTGGGAATCAGCTTTCAGCTGTCCACCAGTTTTTGGCATCCAAAGCCATTAAGGCTGAATCTTTTCTTCGTTGTTCTCCAAGCACAATTTATTTTTAAAAACTACCTGAAATATTCCTTAACTACTGTCTCGAGAAACAAGGCTAGTAAGAGATGCAGTGTTTTTATTATTGTGAAGTAGTGGAGGATTTTTAGAAACCCCATGCACTGTAAAAGAATATTTGAAATAATTCTGCGGCGATCTCTCATTGTACTTTTCCATAACAAATCGGTTAAGTTAGGAATTTCCATGCAGAATGCTTATCTCCTTCGCTTACCAGAGAGGTACAGATATAGTATGGAATCTTGGCAACATCGTCTGTGCTGAGGATGATCCATCAGACTGTCTTGTCTGTTGTGTCTGGTGTGGAGCATGCATCATGTCTAGAAAAGCTCTGAGCAACCTAAGGTGGTAGAACAGGATATTCCTTGTAACTACTTCTGTTTTCTAGTAGGGATTCCTCTTCCATGAGGCATCTTCAGGTGGATAAACAGGCGGTGTCCCAGTGCAGCTCTTCTTCCATCTTTTCTTCCCCCGCCACCCCCGTCTAGATAAATCTTTCTGGTGCTGTGAAGGCTGATGAATATTGGTTTAAGAAACAAAACCAAAATTATAAGCTGAGCTGATGCATAGGAAAATGCATAAGAATCTTTATCTTTTCCTATTTGATAGAGTGAATGCGTACTATGAGTTCGACATTTCTTAATGTAGGAAAAAGTCCTGAATAATTTCTATATGTTTAGAATGTACTGTACTTTTAGCGCCTTTAGTTTGGTTTTGTCAACATTAGGGGTTGTTTACTCTATGTGGTTATACCGTGTGAGCACAAGCAGCTCAGCTCAGTTGCACGGGAGATCTTCATTCAGGTATTTTTAAACTTTGGAATGCTTTATTTAGCAGGAAATTTGTGTATGTGCAAAATGTGCCTGTACACAAGCATTCAGTCATCCCTTGCGATCCTGTAGTAGTAGGTTTGAGAAAGAAAAATTGCGGCTTTCAGATGAGTTTGATCGTAAGAGCAGAGATGAGAGCTCCACCTAGCCTTATACCCCATCTTTCAGCCTGGCCAACAGAGGATAGGAAACAGACTGGGGTATAATTGTCTTTCCCCAAAATGCACTTTCAGCTTCCAGCAATTTGTGGCTTTAGATTTTTCTAGAAAAATGTATTTGAAAAACAAACTAGGACAGCCCTTTCCACAGGTACCACTAATGTTTTCCATCCAATAGGCCAGCTCATACATTCTGATTACACTCAAAGTAGTTATTCCCAAACTGTGTTTAACTTTGAAGTTTGCCTGCTTGTTGAAAACCTACAAGGGCTTGTATGTCTGAAATACAGTCTGTTTTCTTCAACTGTACTCAGAGCTGTGGGAAGATATTTGTCTTCATGCAGGCTTAGAGGCCACATTTTTCCATAAGCATTCCTGAACTGAGGTGGACCATTTGGGGGGTCCATTGAAATAGATGTGTTAACGTATATATATACTGCATTGTACCATTAGACACGTTTTACCCTTTCTTTAAAACATTGCACATTCAGTTCTGCTACAAGCAAGAAAGAAGAGACATTTTCTTCTGTGGTTCTTTATTCTAGAATCCTTCGTTCAGATTGGTCTATTTCTATCTTTCAATGTTTAACGTGTTTGAAGATTAAAGGAGGGTTGAAGAGTGTGATTAAAGCAGAAGATATTTGATGAGGAATGGAATTTTGGAAAAGTAATTTTTTTTAAATATATTTCCTGTTAGAGTAACTACTGAGTCTTAGAGTGTGTAGAGGGCACAAGCTGCAGCTAGTACATCTATCCTAAACGAAAATTACTGTAAGTGGGAGGAACAAAACATTTTCTGTTGTTAATTTTTGTACAATGCAAATTTTTTAATAATTATGCTCTCTTGCAACAGCTGCACAGGTTTTTCCTATTTTGAAATGAGGACGTGCAGACAGTTACTGTTACATAGCAATACATTTTATTAACAAAATACTGTAGATTTCTTTTTAAGTATCAAATTGAGTGGTTCAGCCCATGTGAGAGTTAGTTTGTCAGCCTTCTGAGCTGAGGACTTTTATTTTTTTGTCTGTACTAAAGATCAACCAAAATTTGTTCATATTGCCTCACTTCCAGTCTTGAATAGTTTGTAAATAGAGTGTATTCCAATATATAATTTTTGTTCTTTCTAGTTTTGGCTATTAAATATCTTGTAAGACATATGTTCTGTCAAAATAATTTCACTTTCCTTTTCTACCATACAAATTTTTACCTGATTATTTCAATACTGTGTGCATATTTGATACCTATTGAGCAGAAGTAATGAACAAAATAGCAAGATTTTCCATCTGATTTGTTGCAGGGTATTTACAACAAGAAAATCTTCAAGCTACCTGCCATCAATTTATTTTAGAAAGCTCAGATTTGAAAGAATATGCAGAGCACTGTACAGAAGATGGGTTTATTCCAGCCTGCTTGCTGGTGAGTTTGTATTTGCAAAGCAGAAAGTTATGTTGTCTTACATCTATGGAAAAGAATATTGCAGATTTCTCATTATAAAAATTAATTCTCAAATGCTGCCTAAAATGTTTGATTAGGTTGTCCCCTCTGCTTTTTGGGTAGTTTGGTTGGTTCGGTTTGGTGGGTTTTTTTGTTTGATTTGGGGTTTTTTTCATCCTGTGATATTAGCAGTTATTTGGTTTCTAGTGTTTGATCTTACTAAGAAACGTTTAAGTGTGAAATATGCAAATTGGTTTCAGCGTATTATGGTTAGTCTGCCTTACACCTTTGAGCTGATTTATGGAACAGTGTTGTTGCAAGGGTTTTATTGACTTCAGGGCTGCTCTTGTAATTTGTAATTGTAAAAGCGGAGATCGTTTTTCTGTTCTAGACACAAAAACCAATAATATTCTGTTTCAGGTACATATTAAATATTTAGGTAAGGTACCTCAAATTTAACTAAGTCTATGGAATTTTGTTGACAAAAACTGTTCAACTTCCTCCTTGTTCAGTGTCGTCTGCTTTGAGGTGAAAGGTCGAACTTGGAGTATGCATAAATACTCCAAGTGTGTAGCTGCCTGTGTAGGGATGTGCATAGAGCATGGTTAGATAGTTTGCATTTTTAACATATTCAAAATGGAATTTTTAGTCTAGTGTGCAAGTTACAGGATTTAGATGTTGCTGTGTATCAACATTTTAGGTTTATATGTGTGTCTTCTTTGTTGTTTTCTGCTTCATTCTTCTAATATATTAATTAATTTCATGGTCTGGGATTTTGTCCACAGTATTCAAAATTTGTGGAAGTCTTTTCTGAGATCCAAGGTGCACTTTCTTGATGCACCTATTCAAAAGAAACCATTGAACTTATTTCATTAACAGGTGTTTTAGTCATGTGTACTGTGGGGGTAGGGAACTGAGAACCAAGCTATGGCCAGCAAAAATTAGAAAACCCAAATGTGAATAGATTATCTAGATTCTTAAAGCTTTTAATTATCATCTGCTCAGTAGAAACATTTTCCTGTTATTCACAAAAAAATGATTATGTGGTAGTGTCTAGGACAAAATTCTCAGTGCAGCTCAAACTCTTGCAATAAAGGGCTATATTTGTCATAGCTTGTAGAGTTCCCACTAGGGAACAAGACAGGAAGGTACAGCAAATGATAGTGGTAACCTTAAAATCTTAATTCTGCTTGTTTCTCTCAAAATAAGAGGACAAATAAACATGATATGAAAGTTAATTCTGTCTGACTGTTAAAAATATTACTTTAGACAGAGGTTCTCTTCACATTTATATCTATTTTAATGCATGTTGTCTCCCAGCATGATAGATACTCATTACTCTGTTACAGCTGTTCATCACCTTATTTTTATGTTTTATTCCATAATAACAAAGGTGAGTGGAGGTCACACAGCCCTAAGTGCTATACCAGTGTTGCGCACTGAGATTGAGCACTTCAGATTTTGGGTACATAGCAGCATTTTATTTCAAGGAGTGCTCTCTACCTGGTTTGAGACAACTCAGGACCAGCAGCATAGAGTTCCTTGTGTTGAGGGTCAGCATGGCATAGTCTTCTCAAGTATAATGTGATACAGCAGATGAAGTATAAGTTATTAGTAAAGATTCTAAGATCAGTATTTTTTTTTTCAGTCCCTGTGTGGAAAAAACTTGACAACTATTCTTAATGAATATGTAGCCATGAAAACAAAAGGTAAGCCTTCAGAATGAGGTGTTGTTTCATTTTTCTTATTTGTTGTGAACTCCTTGAGGAAGAGCTGTATGGTCCCTATCTACGCTATGAGTTGAAGATTACCGTATTACACAGACAGCAGCCACTTAGATCAGCATCTAGTGAGCAAAAGTATTTGATTATCTTAGTTTGTGTATGCCAGCATATATTTTCCCTTTAAATTTGAGCAGAACTTCTAATGTAATAAAGCACAAAGATGTGATGAAGTGTGCAAAGTGCGTGTAAAATGTTAATGCTAGTAAAATTATACTTTTTATTGTTTATACTATAAATAGAAAGGGGAGGTGCTTGTCTCTTTCTGGTGACCAGTGATACAACGTGAGGAAATGGAATGAAGCTGCATCACGGCAAGTTCAAGTTGGATATTAGGAAAAGGCTCTTCACTGAGAGGATAGTCAATCACTAGAACAGGCTTCCTAGGGAAGTGGTCATGGCACTGAGCCTGTCAGAGTTCAAGGAGTGTCTGGACAATGCTTTTAGCCACATTCTTTAGTTTTAGGTAGTGCTGTGAGGAGCAGGGAATTAGACTCAATGATCCTTATGGATCCCTTCCAATCTGAGATATTCTATGATTTTAGGAAATAATTAGGAGTCCTATGGGGTAAAATCTTTCTTGTGTTGTTTTTAAAACTAATTAAAATAATTTCAGAATTACTTAATATTTTGTGTGAATATTGGAGACAGAGCTAGAGCATTTGCTATTTTTAAAAGCAGTTATTGAGCTTCTGAATGTTGCTTAGTCTTACAGGTCTTTGATACATGTTTTATAATCAGATTTTAGTGGTGCTTCGTTCTAAAACTTGCAGTTTAGAATATCATGAACGTTTCTGAACGTTTTTTTTCTCTCACACTAGGTTTGATAGAAATGGTAACTAATGCTTCCTTCAAAATACTTTGTACTTGGCACCCTGAAAAACTTAATGAATTGAACTGCTTGCTTACATCTTTTCATCTGTACTTAAAATGTTCCATGCTTCAAAAAGACTCTGTTTGGGTAACATCATGAAATAAACCATTACTTTTAAAGGCGTGTCTGCCAGGTTACAGTTTTCAAAGGCACAGCAGTGACTTCGGAGCATGAGTACGATTTCCAGAAGTGAGTTGGGTTAGGTTAGCATGTGTTTGCTGAGGAGTCAAAACTGTGTGCAAATTCCATTGAGAATTGTAATCGTTAGTGTATTTGCCTGAGTTTCATCTTGGCTTCTAAAACTGAAAACTGTATCCATATCAATCACAGTTCTTAACTTAGTAGTTAGGGCTCTCTAATGCACAGAATATTAAGAAGATGACTAGACATATGAAGTTAGATGATGTCTGCAACACTTCGTAATAATTATTTTGCTTGTGATTTTACTTTTTTCTCAACAGGTGTCAGTTTCAGACATCTAATTTTTTCTTCTTGTTGTTCATTTTAGAAACAACAAATGAAGTTCCAGCAATGATGTCATCTCTGTGGAAAAAATTAGACTATACACTTTCTCAGATCAGGTAATACAGTTTTAGAATCAAGAAAGTAAAATTTCACTCCAAGAGCAAGTCCCTGTGTTGACCAACTCCCCTTATCGTTGTATGAGAATGGTTTGTCTCTCTGTGGCCTCTGGGAGTCAGTGCAAAAGATGGGTATGTGAGAGTTGAGAGCTGAGTAGGCATTTCAAGATTTTAAGGTGGGACTAGCAAATGAGGGCGTTAGTATGAGTGTGTGGCCTTCCTGTAATAAGACAATATTCTATGACTCATTTAGAATCTGATACCTTTGTGGTTACTTGATCAAAAATATAACAGTAAGCTTCATTCGAAGAATCTGTGACCATTGTCTGAAGGAATAAAAATAGCAATAAGTTGATTGAAGGTATGTGTAGTTGGGACCGGACTGACATTAACCATGTGATAAATACTGTCACACTGTGTAGCTGAGTGTGTGCATTGTACTTCATTAATTTATGTCACTTGCTTTATTTTTTAGGAGCATGCAGAGTTCAGATTTCCGATTTTCTGCTAATCAAAGGAGTAAGTAACTGACTCAATTCTATGGGATCAGAAGGTTTTATTTTAAAATTATCTGTCTTGACAAAAAAAAAAAAAAAAAAAAAAAAAAATTGCTGCAGCAATCAGTAATGCATCTTTACTCTTAAAATCTTGTCAAATCTCATCTGCAGTGCTTTTTTTTCAGCACATCTGTTGTCTTCAGTGTAGTCTGTGGATTACTGTAAGGATCAGGAAAGGAAAAGAAGAAAAGCTGAGCTTTTTGCAAGAGACTTAAATTCTCTATGTAGCATTTTCTCTGGTGAAAACTTTTAAAAAGTTTACATAGTTGAAAGGTTTAAAAACTACTTCTTCAGTCCTGAAGCTGTTGACTTAATTTGTGTTTCACACAGGAATTGAAAATACAACCAGTCTAATTATGATGCAGTTTGATGTCTGTAGAAGGGGAATATAAAAACATGTTAGTCCTGAGGCACTTTTTATGCATACAAACATATATCTAATCAAAATATGAAAATATACTTGTTCTATCTAGAATTGTTTTTTTCATTACAAAAGCTGACAGCTCTCAACAAGGAAAAGTTACCTTACTTAAAAATAGATTTTTCTCTCTGTAGTATTTCTCCTGAGTGACCTGTATAGGAAAAGAAAATGCGAATCATACAGGGTGATTGTTCTTAGATCTGAGATTCAGTCGTGTTCTGTTGTTTGAATTTGTCAGTTTTAGTCTGATAAATAAAGGCAGGTTTACACTGGTTTAGCTATTTCAGGTAAGGTCAATTATATGAGTGATACATTATATAATAAAATCTCATTTTGGTGTGATTTATTCCTGTAAATATTTAAGCAGGGGTACAAGCGTAGTTGCAGTGTCCGTGGAAATTGACTATACTTGAATTATTTTGGCTCAAACCTGTAACACATTAAGACAAAGGTTGGTGTTACTTAGTTCATAATTCAGTTGTTGAAGCACATCAGCGTTTCTGTGGAGCACCCTTAAGTAGGCCTTGGAATATGAATAACCTTTTAAATTCCTTTATCATATTTTCATCTTGTCTTTATTTCCAGTACGTACAAGAAGTGGAATTGTAGAAATGAAAAGACAGAGAATGCTTCAGCAGTCAGCTCCTCCAAACTCAGGATTGTTGTCAGTAGCTCATCAGTCAGGGCCACAGAATTCCTCTTCTGTGTTACCTCCTCAAGTAATTCACAGGCCAGCAGTAAATCAAAGCATGCCACAGACAAGACTGAATACAGTGTTTGTGAGCCAGTCACAAACTCAAGAAAACAAAATCAACAGTAAGTTGCGCACTTTTCTCAACCTTTTTTTTCTGTGAAACATCTGTGGCTATAGACAGAAGTTTTCTAAAACCAGGGCTAATCATCTTCCACCAAAAGTTTCGGAAAATTCATGCTTTGTTTCCTTAGCTCTCCAGACTGGTTCAAGAGATTAAAATAAAAGGTGTGCCCAAAAGAGAAATGGCTCTTGCATACTTGCTTACTAATGTGAGGTCAGAGATCAGAAGTGCATTTAATTTGGGATAATTCTGTCCTGTATTCTCAACGTCACCCAAAACACTTGTTTTGGCAGATAAGGATGGGCCACATCAAATGGTTATTTCAGGATGTGTTTAAAGGGAATGGTCCTCATTTTCATGGTAGTGAAACCAAATTGTGTTGTATGAATTCCCAGGAATTGATTGGAACATAATAAGTAATGTGTAGATTTTTGTAGTGCTTAAACAGTGTCACTGGAAAAGGTGCTGGCATTGTGATTTTAATTTTTATTTTTATTTTTCCCTTTTTAAAGCAGGAGGTTTCATACACATTCAAGTTCCAACATCACAAGAACGAAAGCTTCATTCCAACTTGCTTTCTCCAGGAAGGCGAAAAAGGTAAATATGAGTATTGTCTAGAAATTATGCAGTGTTCTAACCTGTACTGTGAATTTTCTTAAGTACTGGTGTGTTTCACATTGAGGAGCCACTGAGGGCGGCCAACATGTGATGTTTCACAAAGGAAAGGAAATTCAAAGAGCTTAACATTAGACTGATAGAAGGCTACTTGTGCTCCTTTGTATGAAGTCGGTCTTGACAATTCCAATATTATACATAGGCAAATAATCTTGAAGCTGAGACTTAGTATTTCTTTCAAAATACCATTTTCAATTATGAAAATTCTTAGTATTGATAAAAATGTGCATTTAACTTTTCAAAACTATTCACTTCAGTAAATTCTGTCAACAGAAAAAGTCATATTTGGTCTAGAAGTGTTGTGAAAACTGTTCTTATACCAGTTTTGCGGTTTTTATTCTCTGATTCCAATAGTTTTTTTTAAAAAATGAGTTGACTGGTCTCTCTGTGTTCCATTATTGTCCTTGGCCCTGACTAAATCCCAGTCAGTGGTTTTGCTTACTGTTTTTCCAGATTCATACTAATTTATACCTTTTCCAAGTCCTTTCTATTCCTGTATTGCTTTTTTTGTATATAAGTGATTTTAGTGCCAGTGCTGATTGATGTTTTCAGAAGAACCTACACTGTGATCTCATATAAAAACATCACATTTCCTATTCATCTTCTAAATTCTTATGCAGCCTAACATTTGTTTTCTTGTTTGAGAACAGCTGCTCCTTGAGAGGTCTTTGTTTTCAGTGGTAATGCCTAAATCTTTTTTTTGAGTGCCAGTTAATTAGGACCTGTACCACCACTTAAGGTAACATGTAGTGGAAAGGGGGGAAATACTGAACAGTGAGTATGAAATTCAATTTGCCATTGTGCTGTTTATCCACAGTCTGTATATTTGTTTGTAAGTTCTGTGAAGTTAGACACAATGGATAAATATTACATAATGAAACAGGTATCAGCTTTTATTATATTTTCAATATGTAGTTAATTTTCTGGTTATTAAAATCTTTTCTTTGTAAAGAAGGAAGAGAAACACTTGATTTACTGACCATTAGGTCTGTTGTTTGCAATGTTCTCATAAAATACGTCTAAAATTTGCTGCAACGTTTCAGTGACTCTCAGAAGAGGAAAAGTATTGGAACATCTGGACCCCTTTCAGCAAGTAAAGGTTCTCAAGCCTCTGATGAAGCAGTAACAGAAAAAGAAAGTGAGCCCCTTGAAGAATTAATTGACGGTAACTTCCCAGTGAGTATATACTTATGGAAGGTATTTACATTTAAGAAACAAATTCAAACTGAAGAGAACTAGTCTCTTACATGTTCATCTTGAGTATTGTAGAAATTTAGAAGATAAATGTGTTGGTTTGTATTTTAACTAGCTCTTCTGTGTACTAATCTTGTAAGGTTGGCACGGCTATGTAGAGTTTTGTTTTTCTTGATTTATTTGCTTTGCTAAGATACCTGTAGGCTGGTGGAATACTGTAAATCGTTAGAGAGCAGAAACCAGTAGGCACAATAAGCCTTGCTGTACTTTAGAATAAGCCTTGCTGTATTTTAGGAGAGTAGAAGTACAGAAATGTTTTGGGATGATTTTCATTGCAATGAAATCATACAGTCACAGATTGTCTGTCCCTCCGCTATAAGTCTTCTCTGTTTGAGTTGATTTTTTAAATTGTTTTTTACCTATAAGTTGGAAATTCATGTTCCTTTTCTAGTGATGATAAAAGTAGAAACCTGACCACTTTAAAACTGTTTTCCAGCAACTGGTTATTGAAAATGCCAGGGAAAAAATTTTGAGCAACAAATCTCTTCAGGAGAAGCTCGCTGAAAACATTAACAAAATCCTGGGCAGGTAAGAAAAGGAGCCTCTATAGCTCATATGTATTCTTACTTGATTTATTTATGAGTTCTGACCTAATGACTAATGTGTTCCAGTGATGGCAGTGTTGCTCAGGCCCCTAAACAGACAGAGAGCGGTCCCACAGAACAGGAGACATCAATTGATGAAATCCTTGGACTTCAGGTTGGTGTAGATTACCCTGTTCACATTTTTTTTAAGACCAGGCACATGAGAATGATCAGTTATGGGAACTATGCTGAACCTTTGTCTGATACCTTTTTATTTCTGTTTGTCAGTACAGCTAAGCCTACCTAATGGCTCCACAGCTCCCCTTGCATAGGCATGAGCTGTTACGGTGCTGGGTAGGTTCAAGGAGCTGAGCTGACAGGACTGGTATTCTGCAGAAGCCGATTTTGTGCCAGAATTTGTTCCCAGTGTTCGCACAAGGCAGCATAAGCATGCAGCAGGGTCAAAGGCAAGGGAATGAGATTGCTTCTGGCAGTAATTAGCTGCTAACATTACACTCAGACTGGATTTAAGTACTCTGTCCCCAGTCACCAGCTGCCTGCTTGTCACTGAATCTTTGGTACCAGTAATTAGCTACCAGCTTCTGTCTGGGGATCTAATCAATAGCCTTATAGAAGGAAAAGGAATTTTAAAGTATCTTGCAGTCACCACACATTTGATCTGATCTGATTTGCTCTGAGATAAGCATGTGTCATCTAGTATAGCAGGAGAAGTTGGAGCCTAAACAATTACGCTTTTTCTTCAAATTTAATATCTTCTTGCTTTTGGAGAAAATGTATGTTCTCCTGCAACCTAAACATAATTATAGTGTTCTCCCTTCATCCTCCTACAAGCCTCAAGCTGACAATCACAGAATTAAAAAGGTCTCTTACTGAGGGAAATTGCAATCTTCACAGCCCTCATGAAAAGGAGAGGAGAGTAGAGGCAGTTGCCTGTTTATGAAGTAGAGGTGTGTGGTTTTTAAAAGCTATTCTTCTGTCGCTTGGTGACTTTAGGTCAACTGTTGTCAAAGTACAGAGCTGAAAAGCTGTAATCCATTTTTCTGAGCAGAACTAAGTCAAAGCAGCTTCTTGCTTTAGTTAGAGTAGCTCAGACAAAATAATCAAGCATGTCACATGGGATATTGACCCTTACAACCGCCGTATTGGAGGTGTTGTAGAGTGCTTAGAGGATCTCCAGGAAGTCGGGAGAAACCTTGTGTTGAAATGCTTAAGTATGTGCTGAGTTCCCGACTCGTTTCTGGGCTGCAACAGAACAAGTCAGCTTGAAATAGGAATCTTAGAGCACTGTCCCATGTAGCTCTGCTTTCCAGCTGCCTCTCACAGAAAAGTAGTTGGAAGTTATATTATAGAACATATAACGGGTAAATGAAATAAAACTCTCCTTTGTCTAATGTTGACTTTTAGATATATTCAAACCCAAGAAATTAGGGTTAATTTGGGGATTTTTTTTTTACCAGTAGTTGGCTCATACAGGCTCATGGCATCCCTAGCATCTGCATAAGCTTCCAGTGTAGCCTGAGATTTAGTCCTTTCTGTTGGTCAGTGCTGATCATTATGTGGAGAATACTCCAATATGTATACGCAGGGTGTAATGTCTGACAGAGACATTTGGGATTTGGGGAAGCTTATTTCTTAAACTTCAGTCGCTAATATTTTTAACAGACAACTTTTGCCAGAAATGTTCCCAGCATTAATCTTTATGTTTCTGTGCTGAGCAGAAGTAATAGAACTGAAAACAATCTGAAAAGAAAACTCGTCTGTTTTTCTTTTTAAGTTATGGAAGTAATTGTCTAACGGTTCTGTATATCTTGTCTTTTCTCAGGGTGAAATTCATATGTCAGAAGAGGCAATACAGGACATTCTAGAACAGACAGAATCAGATCCAGCTTTTCAAGCTCTCTTTGACTGGTTTGATTATGGTAGACTACATTATACTCAATTGTACTGTTACTGTAAAGCATCGTAAATGATGAGTTTTCCCAATTATTGCTTGACAAAGCAAAGTAATTCAGGAGGCCTCTTTTGCAAGGAAGATGGACTGTGTGGCATTGGTATCCCTCAGTTCAGGATTAGATTCTTAGATACATTTATACACAAATGTAAAGCATAGCATTTTCCTGTGGCTGAAATTCTGGGTTTGTGCTGCTCAGTGATTATTTTATTGCTGTTTCTTTAGACTCTGCTGGTCTAAAGAATGACAGTTTATACTTTTTTGCTATTGTTAAATTTTTCTGTTTGTCTGCTCAGGGATATTCTCACATTAACTATAAGGAGATTTTTATGCTGTAGTTCATTTGAAATGTAATTCATGAAATTCATTTGTGCGTAAAATTACATGGTTAACTGTTCTTTTCCTGCTTTATTTTGAAAACAGGAAAGAGCAAGGTAAACAAGAACTTACCTGCTGGTATTTCTGGTCGGAGTGGAGTAGAAAATGAAATCCTGGTGGGTGAGGATAGCCTGGAAACATTTGGAAGTTCTTTAGGAACAGAAGAAAGTAGCAGATGTAGGTTTTTTATTTTTTCTTTGAGATTTCTTCTAGTGTGTTCAGTCTTCATTATGAAAATATTTTCAGACAATTTATATATTTTAAAATATTTCTTTTTTTCACTGACACTTACATTGCATGAACGTACAGATACACCTGGTCGTTAGAAAGTTTCAGTCTGTTAAATTTAACAATAGTCCCATCAGTGTACTTAAAAGTTGTGCTTGGTAAACTCCTAAATACAATCAGAATATTGGCAAATGTGTTCTCTCATTCAAAACAGAGATGCTTTGCAGTATTCATTGTGGAACACATAAAGATAATCTTTTATATCTAACAATATTAGTCTTTTATCTCTATTCTGTAACGTATCAGTTAATACACAAAACCAGTCCTACTCTGGACAACAGGTATGTTTGGTCAGTCAACACCATTCTTAACAATAGTCCATCAGCAGCAGATATTGAATGAAAGTATATGAGAAATAGAGCCAAGAGGTCCGTATTATGAGATAGTTTTTGTGCTTCTGGAAATTGATTTAGTGACCTGAGCTGTTTGCATGTTATGTGTGCACTTTTAATTGTTAATGTAGAAACTGATTTTCCTGATTATCAAGTGTATGTAACTGTATTTTTTATATATTTTCCAGTCAACTTGGAAGTAAGAATAAGTAGCATTATTCCCACTTAGTTTCCACTTAGTTTTCCATTGAACTGCTAAGTTGTTTCTAAAATGCTGTAAAAGGCTCATCTGTTCTAATATGGAATTAGTTTATTCTCTGTTTTACAGGTGATAATTCTAGAGAATCATTATCCTGTAAAGATTTTCAATTAGGAGAAGCATCATGTGCCTTGAAGACCAGCATTAATGATGATGATATGGCTAAGAAAACTACAACCAACGAACAGCTGCATGGAAATTGTAGACCAAGGAAGCAGACTGAAGTACTTCCAACCATTACCCCTGAACATATTGGAGAACTTGAAATTGCTTTTGAGTCTGTGCCTGTATTGACTGAACCTGAAAAGAGACAGAGTTCTGACAGCAAATGTAATGAACACTGTGCAGATGCCTATGTTACAAAAGAGTCATCTCCATTAGTACCTGAAAGTGAGAGTGCTATGGAAATTGAAAAAGGCCCACCAAGTCATATTTCTCAAAGCGGTCCTGATTTAGAATATGTTCATTCTGGTAATCCACAGATTTCTTTGATTTCATTAGCAGAGGATACTACAGCAAATGAAAACAAAACTAATTCTCCAAGTAAAAGTCAGTTATCACCAGATACATCACTGTCTGAAAAAACACTGTCTGGAAGCCCTTCCGATGGGAGCCCTGGCCACAGTGTACCACTGAGGAAAAGCAATTCCTCTATTTCTAGCCCGTCAGCAGATGCAGGGAAAGAACAGACTGTAACAAATGATACAGCTGCCTTACCTGGTGTTTCACAGGAGAAGTCTGGTCACCACTCTAGCCATCAGGACCAGAGCACACATTCAGACTGTGCTGCAAGATCTGCAGTGGAAATTTCAGATCTTGACAAAGCAGAGTTGCAGCTGGAAGTTGTTGATACTTCTAACAAAACTTATTCAAATGATCAACATACGCTTGATAAACCTTGTAAGAAAGATTTTAACCTCCCTTCAGGACTGTCAAATTCAGAGGGTACACAAGGGGAAATGCAAGAACCTTCCTCTTCTACAAAAGTAGATACTGATAATTTATATTTCTCTTCTGGTAATAATGCATGTTCAGAAATTTCTGTAGTATCCACTGAAAATAATCTTAGTACCTCTGAAATAGGCCATTCTCCCCTCCCAGAAACTGCATCCTCAACAGATGAGTCAGGTACTGAGGCCAAAAGTATAAGCAGTGTATCTTCTAGTAGTCAACCAATGGATGTTGATCCTTCTAATATAATGTCCCTCAAGATCATCATCAGCGATGATCCATTTCTTTCATCAGACACGGAGTTAAATAATGCTGTTTCCAGCATCACAGGAGAAAATTTGCCTACCATAATACTGTCATCTCCAGCCAAATCCCCAGCCAAAACTTCAAGCCTGTCCAAATGTTCAGAAGACACAGAAAAAAGTGTGGATTCAGCTGTGACAGAACAGAATCTTCTCATGCTTAGACCTAAGGATCCTGTGGTCACCTCTGTTAACGCTCAGAATGAAGACTGCACTGGTTTTTCAGCTGCAGGTTCAACTCATCTTTCCAATGAAGGAGGCCTTATACAGTTGATGCCAGCAACAAGCTCAGCTTTTGGGACTTCAAGCAACCTTTATATAGCCACGTGTATGACTGATCCAGCAACTTTGGGCACAGCTGTAACACCATCAAATGTAGTTGTATTGCCTGGCAATTCTATGCCACTTGCTTCCCAAACTCCAGCTGTACAACAGTTACGGACTCCTCCTAGATCCAGCAATACATTTCCAGCAAACCAGACTGTGTCCCCAAATTTCCCACAAGGTAATGTTATTATTAGAAAAGTACTGAAAATGTGGCGTTTATATAGTGCTTTTGTTGTTTTGGTTTCTTTGGGTTTTCTGTGCATTAGAAGTAAACAGCTTTTAAGCTGGTTAGTCTTCCCCTTGAAACTATCCAGGAGTTACCTGGTGTTTTAGTGTATTTGTTGCTACTAAAAATGAAATAAAACTACCAAAAGTCATCGACCGGGCTGCTTTGAAAAAAAAAGCCTTGTATTTCAGAATGTTAAATTATATACTTTTGGCAGTGTTAAATTTAGAAAGTGTGTTTTGGTTTACACTAGAAAGGATTCCATTGTTTTGGCTAAGTAAAACAGGTTTTTGTTTTAATAAGATTCTTCTTACAAATGGAATGCTATGTGTTATAGGTATCCACACTTAGTTTAAATAACTGGGTAGATGTAGCTGGTTCTTCTCAAATTACTTCATTGGTTTTGTTTCATTTTTCAAAAACCTTGTCTACGTCAGAAGTACATGTAGGTAAATATGAAAGTATAACATAATTTCTTTCCATGATTTAAAATCTCCTAATACAAACATTTCTATTACTACAGCTATAAAAATTTTGAGTGCTTTTTAAAATGTTAAACCCAACTATAAATCAGCTGTAATCAACACACGTAGATTTCTTTCCAAAACTGAAAAATTATTACAGTTATCTTTGAATTTCTGTATGTAGTCATTTCATTGTGGTCCGAGGCCAGTGCCAGCAATATTTGCAAGATCTTAGAGCGACAGCCTTTAAGATTTCTTTATGCAATTATTACATCCATTGTTTTTTCAGATAGAAATGCTTTTCTTCACTTTTGAAAATTGTCTTCCACTTTTCAATTCATGTGCTGTGATAGTTGCCCTGTCTTATAATCCCTGTGTGTCTGGCAGCCAAGTGAGCTGTTTGATGTCACTTTTACTGGTTTTTATACATTACTTTATTTCAAAGTTCAAGCCTTAAGATGATAGGTTTATCATACTTTAGGCTTGTTTTTGAACTATTCCTTAAAAAGGAGCACAAACTTTAACGAAACAATTCAATATAAACTAAAAATAACACTGGTGGTTGTCCTGTTTTCTAGTAGTGCCATATAGCAAGGACAGTGACACTTCTGTAAAAAGCTGGCTTTTTTCTTGCCACAGGTTTGACCATACATAATTTTAAGGAGTCATCCCTTTTCTTTTCACTGAAGTATTTTTAGTTTCTGCACAGTTTTAACACTTTTATATTTTTTTTTAGGTTCTGCCATTATAATTGCATCTCCAGTGCAACCAGTTTTGCAAGGAATGGTGGGAATGATACCGCTCTCAGTAGTAGGACAAAACGGAAACACGTTCTCAGCACCTGCCTGCCAGGTAGCACATCACAAATAAAGGCTTTCAGAATTTAAGCAGAAATTATAGAAGTCTTCTGGTAAATTGTAATTAGAATATTTTGATTCTTTCAAGGTTCTGCATATGCCTGTGGCTAATCCAGTGTGCAATGGAAGTGTCCCAAAACTTCCCATCCCTCCCAAGTCACAGAAGATTCCTGGAGCAAGAAACAAGACTAATACAGGTACTTGCCTTGCATTCTTAAGAAGGTCAGAAGAAAAGTGGGCAGGTTCTAAAGACATGTCAGTTCTAAGTAATAAAGTTTTATAAATACCACTGCTTCTCTGCCAGGCAGCTGCTGGGATGGCCTTGAGAGAGGCCTGTACCTGCAGTTAGTGAGTGTATTTGATCAGCTGACAAAGAACTTCCAGCATATAACATAATTCCAGATTTGGGATCAAGCTTATTTCCAAATCTTAATGCTTCAAGGCCATCATGCAGTTTAAAAAGTTTTCTTCGTATTTCTGGGGTTTTTTTCATCTTGTTGGTTTTAAGTACAGTTTACTGCTGCTGTTGAAACCAACCCACACAGTAACAAAGAAGACATTAGAAGAATTAGCAGTTCTAAACATTTATTATTATTTTATAAAAGAGCAGGCTTACACCAAAAAAAGAAAATGCAAATTAAGGTAAAAGCTCGGATTGTATAGTTAGTTGCATCCTGTTTTGCCAGTGGATACATGAGAGTTCCCTTCTATGTGGAAATCCCCACTGTGCACTTTTAAGTTCAGCATAGTCATTTTTGTCCTGCCAGACCTATGTATTATACCTTGTCTACACTTAGGGATCTTTGTTAATCTACTAATCTGTAGACTTTAAAGTTACAGAAAAATTGCAGGGTTTTGTTGCTGGGTGTTTCTTTACTGGTTGTCTCTTAGGTGAAATGTCATTATACTAACTGTGAAATTGTTTACTTGAAATACCATAGTTCATTAATACTTCATCTGTTGTTCCAGGAAAACTGGTTCCAAGTGTAGCTGAGCCTTTGAACCATACAAATTCTCGAACACAGAGGTCAGTAGTGCTAAGTGTTGAAACTTGCTTTCTTTTTTCTCCCATGAATTTTGGCGTTTAGGATTAGTGGAGAAGAGCAGCTTTTCTTAATAGTGGCATAAGCAGTGCCCCCTTTTCTCCAGCCTGTCTGCCAGGAGTGTTAATACAGATGTGTGCTGGTACTGGTGCAGCCTGTGCTAGGATTTTCTTGTTACTTCCTGATGTTAGTTTTGTGTGGCTTTGTGTTTATTTTCTCCTGTCTCAATTGTGGAATAAAAATAGTTTGGCGTCTAAGACAGAAGAAATTGCCTGTTACATTTACTGGGAGACTTAAATAACTCAAACCTTTGTTTTTTCTTTTCAGATGAGTGGTAACTCATGGTTTTGTAGTGTAGCCTCATTGAATTTACCATTCTCTGACCCAAATCCAATAGAGTTTATTAGATTGGGTTCTGCATCTGTGTTTCAACTCTGTGGATTAAATCAGTGCTTGGTCATTTAAAAAGTGAAAACTCAAAAGCAAAGATGGCAAGGACAACAGCATGCTAATGTATTAATGAATGTAATTGCTAACTGGGGCAGGTACTAGTTTTCTGTTGGGCAAGGGAGAGAAGAAAGCAAGGCTTCAGTAGTAACTCCCCTTATCGTTAACAGACTTCAGAAACAAAAGAATGTTGCAATGATCAAAAGTGTGTATGACGAGATAAGAAACTCAATTTAAATACTAGAGATGAAATGTTCTTTTACTGTTAAAATAACACACACTTAAAAAAAATCTAGTTATTCAGAACTCAGTTAAAATGTTGGAAAAGCGGAGGAAACCAGGAACAGTAAAGTCAACTTATTAAAAAACTCCAACCATATACCAAGGTATACAGTACATATGCATGCAAAAAGCAGTTATTGTTAAAAACCAACAGAAGAAAGATTTTGGATACTATCACTTTGATAATACAAGTTTCCATTAACTTTAATTGATCTCTAGACATATATTTTGCATAGCAAAGAGAGCAAACTATTCCCTCTAAAGAGATGTAATTTCTCATTTCTACTTTCCACCTTCTGTCTCATCTCAAATTTCGTGGAAATAAACCAAACCGCTAGCATCCATACCTTCTTTACAATCCCAAAGGTACAAAGATAGCATCCCAAAATTGATTTGACTTTTCATCTTAGGAGTCACAAAGGCTTTTCTGCATGAGGAGAGTCTCACTAGCATAGATGAATGATGCAGAAGCTTCTCTTGGCATAAGCCAGGCAGAGGGCACAGACACAACAGTGGTATGAGCTGACAGAGCAGAAGCATTTTTCTTTTGACACTGCTGCTACAGTGGTGGCTTTTTCAGTTGAATGTGGCTGGTTGTCATGTGGAGACCAAGCCCCAGGGAGTTTGTGTATTGTTGTCCCAGTGCCCATTGGAAGACTTTTGTCTTGCTCTGTATCCCGTCAGCCACAGCAAATGCATAGGAGAGGGTACAAGGCACATACGTTGCTCAGAATATTCTGACAGCCTCTTAGCAATTTCAGCTCCAAGGACTTCCAGAGCCTTAAGTAGTATTCTGGTATGGACTGTCCTGTCATGAATGTGCTCAGTTTCTTTTTGAAGTCAAGTAAACTACCAGCGTCTACAAGTATCTCAAGGTAAAAAAGTTCCCAGGCTTAGTTACATGCTTAGTTACGTGCAGTGTCCAGGCCTCCTTGTTGTGTTTTGAACCTGATACCTTTTACTGAAAGGTATAGCAAATAGCTTCCTTTTTGAGGGCTTTTTTCACAGAGCTCTGTTGCATTTTACCTCAGTCATCTCTCTTTCCAGGCTGAAGAGCCCCAGTCCACCTAATTGTTCTTTGTACATACTCTGTTTCGTACCTTTTTGTCAAGAAAGCCACCTCTAAGCTTTCTGCAGCTGCCATCCCTTACTCTTTGTCTTTGCCTGTTGATAAAATATTAAAAATGGAGAGGGCTTTAAACGGGTGTTTTGAGGGTCAGGTGGGGATTTCCAGCCTGCTAAAATGAACTTGCCTAGTAAGAATAAGTGTGTTGATGAAGTATTTTCATCTCATTTTCAGGACTGGAAACTGGGATAAGCTTGCCAGTGCAGAACTGGGAAGGAAAGTGGAGGAGAACTTACCGGTTGCACCAGTAGAAAGCACAAGCTCAAATTCAAGACAAAGTGAGAGTCACAGGAGAGTGCTTTACTTTGATAACCTCCTACCTGCTCCAGGAGGAAACACCCAAATCCCGACTACTAAGAGTTCATCCCAAAAAGAAAGAAACGAAAATACTTTCTTTGCTCTTGACTCTGCATCCTCCTCTGCTAAGGCACAGGTGGCAAAGAGAGAGAAAGATAAAACACTGCCCAGAATTCTGTGTAAGCCAGAAGTTGGTAGCAACAGAAGCACATCTGCAAAGGAGCCACAGCCCGAGCGGAAGGCGGCAGCTGCAGGACTTACATTGGATCCCTTCCACAAGACTACGGCAAATAAAGAAAATGAATTACAAAGGGATACTGATGAAAAGCAGAAGAACCAGGACGCTGCCAAACTATCAAATGGCCAGCAAAGTGTTGGCTTATGGAATGAGAAGACAGTTGCTTCGGTGCAAGAGCCGAACAAAAAGCAGGGGTCGCTGTCGAATGGGACTGGACACAGCAAATCATCAGGGTCTGTTTCTTTGTCCTCGAAGGAGCCAAAGCGAGAACCGGCTAAAGTTTCCAACCAAGGCATTTGCCTGTCGAGTCCGTTCAGTAAACAGTGCGTGGAAATGTTGCAAGACATTCAGTGGCAAAGCCCGAGTGGTAAGACAGTTGAAAATGGAGAATTGCCAGTGCCCCGTACGCCGTCTGGGGTTGGGGACAGGCACACGGATGATACTACAGACAGCGTACGGACACCGACCTGCCGGCGCTTCAACGAGGACAGCACAACGCCCAGAATCATGGTACCCCCTGCCACACCAGACCTGCCTGCCTGCAGCCCTGCCAGCGAAACAGGCAGCGAGAACAGTGTCAGTATGGCTGCTCACACGCTCATGATCCTGTCACGGGCGGCCATCGCCAGGACTAGCACTGCAACCCCCCTGAAGGACAACACTCACCAGTTCAGGGCTCTAAGGAGCACGGTAAAGAAAAGGAAACTAGAGGACCTGAATGAGGGTGAGAGAAATTCTCGTTCTGCAAATAGAAAAGACCTTCAAAGCTCTCCAACGCCATCAAAAAAGAAGAAAATCAAGGCAAGTTGCAAGCGTTTACTTTTTCAAATTTAAAATTCTAAATAGGTATAAGATATCTGTGTATATATTATTTGTAATGGAATGGTTCAGAGATGCTAATGCAAATCCCTGACATCCTATTTATCTTTGTCACTTTTTCTAACTTTGCCTCTCAAGCCTACTCCAAACTAAGCTTTCTTTAGATTAATCTTCAGATGCACAGAAGTAACTCCTGCTGACTTTCTAAATACATACCTATGGAAATTACATTATTTCTTCTAAAACATGAGTTTCTAAATCTAACTTCAAACTAAGTTTCTAAATGGAATGTAGGAATTAAGCCAAACTCAAAGTAGGCCTTACTAGAGTTTAGGCTGTTCTTGCAGCCTGATCACCATGAACAGGAATTCCTATTTTGTGTATTCCCAGTCTCTGTAGTGTGCAGCACTGTGCCTTTGACTTGAGGACTTAAGGGAAAATAACAAAAGCATGAGACACAAAAAGGTGATGGATGCAAATAACCAAAAAGGAGACACAGCATGACTTTGTAATTCCCCATACTTAGTTCCAGCATATTCCTGAAATAATGTGACTGAAAAACGCTCTGTTTCTCACACTGTGTCAGTGCCCGGGGCCAAGGGGCTGTGCCAGGCTCAGTCTGTGTGGGCTCCCACTGAAGCTGAGCTCAGCCACTGCTGTCCCGTGACTGTGCCCTTGGTGCCTGCTGCATGCCAGTGCAGGAGTGAGCTTTGTGCAGGCACGGCCACAAAGGAGATGGAAGGATGAGGAAGAAAGGAATGCTTGCAGGCTTATCAGGAAGAACCCCCAGTTTCTTAGTGTTTAACACAGCTGTTACTCTCTTCTCCTACAGAAAAAGAAGTTACCGAATTCTTTTCCAGCAGGAATGGATGTGGACAAGTTCTTGTTGTCTTTGCATTATGATGAATGAACAAAAAGAAGTTGAACTGGGACTGTCTAAAGCTCGGTGGAGCGACGCTGGGGTTTTGCAGAGGAGGAGAATTTAACTCTAAAGGGCGAGTTGCACTTTGAGTGCACTGAAGTTTCACTTTATAGCAAAGTCGTGCTGTTTCTGAAACAGGTTGCTAAGTGTAAATATCATTGGTATATGTTGGTATATGTTTATTTTTGAGAAAGCACTTGCATAACTATAGAGCCATTTAATTTGCAAAATTGTAAATTTGTGTAAATGAAATGTAAGAAAGGTTGTACATTTCCTGTTACACCACGTTGTCTGTGTTCTGCTGGTTTGTCTACTTACCCATCTGACCCGCTCAGCCAGTCTGTGAAAAGGTGGTGCATTTGAAGGTGGTGTTTTATCATTCACCGTTCTAAGACACGGGCAGCTACCTTGGCCACTTCCCATTGTCTTGTTGAAGCCAAAAGGGACTTAATCTTCAGATCTAACTGGCTTGTACTAATACTCTCTTCTCTCACAACTGTCAAACCCATGTTGTAAGGCTTTGAATGAGTTAACGACAATACCAGTAGCTAAACATAAGGCTAGTAAAACCTCAAAAAGCATTTCTCATCTAACAAAGCTTTTCTCAGCCAGTCATTCAGAAAAGAACTTTAATTTGGATAGGCCTCATGTGTTTACAGTATTTGCTGCATATGTTTTATTTTGTATGCAAAAGCTGGTTTCAAACAATGTATTTTTGTGTGGGGTCACACCCTGGGATGAATACTGGAGCAACAGCAGACAGCAGTGTGTTCTGTTGCAAGAGTCAATGAATTCTTTTACCTGTCATTTGTACTGCTGAGAAGTTTGTTACTATCTGTTGCTTAGGTTTTTAGTCAGACATGGAAAAATTTGCATCTGATTTTTCTCTTTCTCATAGAGGTTGTCATAGCTATTACCCAAACTCTCTTCAAGAGGGGGGTGCAGGAGAATCTCAGCCTGCATTTTACTAATAGCTGGCATGGGTTGCTCCAAAACTGCAGAATTTTCTCTACTGGTATTTCTTCCTTTGTTCTCAAATTCCAGAGGTCTTAAAAATGCAAGTTTTCTTGTAAGAGTTCTGTACAGCAACAGGGCAATGTTTCAGATAGAATACAAGGATTCCTAAGGAACCAATATTATGCAGTAGATGTTTATATTAAACCCATCCAATAACTAAATACTGCATAGCATTTACAGCTTGAATAAATATTTTTGTTTGAATAAAAATTTCTTTGTCTTGCATAATGTTTTTAGGTCCATGAAGCAGCTTTGCAGATATTGTATGGAAAAGTCATGTTGATCAGACATTTCTGAAGGCAAAGAGTTGAGTATTAACACTAAGTTCTAATGGCAATTGTTAGAGACTAGGGCAGGCAAGTAAAAAATTGTCATAAGCATAAAATGCTTAATAGTATTGACAGGTGATAGGTGATATTTTAAAATAACTTTAAAATAATTTTAAAATAATGTAGCTCTTCCATGGGATTGCCACTATCCCCCATAGTGTTTCTTTTTGAATTCACAGGACCTGGTAATACTGATGATGTGAATTATCAGTTCACATTTAACAAGGGATCTTCAGTTCCAGGAAATAACTTTTAGAACAGGTGAGTTTTCTTAGACAGTAGCAGTTGTAGCAAACAAAGAGTGGGCTTTAAGTGCATTCATTCCCAGAAAAAACAGGTCCCACTACAGCCCAGTCCAACTATATGGAGAAGAATGTTAGGACAGTTCATGGGTGCAGATTAGTTCCTGTTAAATACAAATGTGACAGGGAGCTGGGTTCAAGGTACACAACAGCAGAAAACGCACCTTTGATTAATTTATTCTTTTTAATGAAAATCATGTAGTAGGTAGGGAAATTAAGCAGCAAAACTAAGAAAGGTGTTTCTAGTAGCAGCACTCTGTGAGTTACCAAGAGAATTCCTTTTCAGGGGCCTTTGAGAAACAAAACACCAGTGACAGAGGAGCCACCATTACATTCTTTATTGTCAGGTGTCAAGACATAATTTGACATTTTTTATTTGTACTGTATAAAAACTTGCACTGACAAAGTAATAAAAACACAGTTGTCTGGATCAGTGATAAATGATGCTTTAGGGAATTTTAGAATAGCAGTTACAGACTTCATCCACTGATTGATAAATAAGATGTAACAGCTACTACTCAATTTTGATCAGAGAGCATGTAAGGCTGTGTTTCTGATACTTCACGGGCTACAGCTTCTCTATCAGTATTGCAGAAGCACCTCCTCCTCCATTGCAGATCCCTGCAAGACCATATTGTCCTTGTTTCAACGCGTGGGCCATGTGAACAACAATTCTTGCTCCAGACATTCTAAATATAAGAAAAAGAAAAGTATATTGCTTTAGTTAAAGGAAATTCTTAATTTGACCCACACAGGATAGTTGGCAGAATATAATACCAACAAAAAGACCAAACCGACCCTTTCATCTACAATTATATGTGATAAAGATTATTCCTCCCTAGCTACAGTACTTGAACACAAAGGTTCTTAACACATGCACAAAGAAAAACTCCATGTTTATCTAAAGTTTCTTCTGCAAAAAGAAATTGCCTCCTATGTCAGCCTGTATATTACAAAGTATCTCTACATGTAGCAAAGCTATTTCAAAGAAGATAACAAATCTACCACAACCAAGTTGCTTGTAATGACTCAATTCAAACCCTTTCTTACTTGCTTAAAACTTGATAGAATTCTCTGTGCTACTTTGATCTGCCTAATATGAAAATCAGACTTTTAAATTCTGTCATTAGTCTGTCAAAATTAACTTTTAAGGCAAAAAAGGTCATATTCCCTTATCACAAGCAGCTGATATTGTAAAGGAGATGCCAGCACATCCTGCAGGATTATGCCTAGATTAGAACACTTTATGAACCATGAAGTGCTTCTGTTGCTCCTGATGTACAACGTGGTTACTTCACATCTAAGCTCAACTGTGCAGTGTGATCACTCCTGAGGGCATTTAATGGGATATACTTGAGTAAGTGACAACAGCTGGGGAACACAGCAGGTGATGCGGCTCCTCAAGCCAGAAGACAGAACTTCGAACAGGAGACCCACCAATATCCCCCAGATGGTCCCCACCTGCTGCATCAGGTGCTTGGAGAAACCTGGGTTCACTGCTGAAAATCCTTTGACATGACCTGGAATTTCACTTTGCTCAGGTAAGAAAAATAAAAGTCCCTGGACCATAAAAGTCCCTGGAAAATAGCTTGGCTATTTTCATAAGGTTACCTGTAAATTTTGCTGCCTTAACTACTTGATTAATTATTATTGTTCATTCTGTCATGTTAGCAGGGATTGGTTTAGTACTTCATAAATCCATATAGCTACAGTAACAAGTATAGAAACGGGCAATAAGAGCTTTTTTTCCATGGTTGGTTTTCAAGGTAACTTCAAATTTAACACCTGAAGTAACTATGTACCTGATAGCAAATTTTTTTACCCTTCCTACTTCCATTACACTTGAGAATAAAGGCAAACACGTTAGCAGTTTACCTAGAAAACAATGCCCCCGTGTGGAACAAAACCCAGTGCTTATTTTACTTACCCTATTGGATGTCCAAGAGAGACGGCGCCTCCATTAATATTTACTTTTTGTGGGTCAATGCCCAGCATTTTAATATTGGCCAGCACCACAACACTGAAAGCTTCATTAATTTCCCACATTGCAATATCTTCTTTTTTCAGGCCTGTCTCACTTAGAATCTAGAAATTACAAAAAGTAATTAACTACTATGAAAAAACTAGGACGCTAACTATAGAAATAATCAGGTCTAGTTTGAGGTCAGTGACTCAGGCTGCTCACAGTCTGATTCCAGCTCACATTTCGGAACCTCTTTGTCAGCTGGGAAAATGCAAAACTGAGGGACTAAAGCAAAAACTCGAGTCTTTAAAAAAGAAGGAATGGAGAGTAACCTATGCCAAGGGTACACCACAAAGACCACTGCTACAGTAAGCACACGTAAACTGACACAGTATTGCCTCACACCATACACTTCTGTTCCTTTTAGAATGAGTCTGTCCTTATATAACCATATTTATTTTTTCCTTCTATCCATATGAACTGCAAAGGTGTAAACAAGCCCAAGGCTGGTAAAAGCAGTATAAAACAGTATTCTCTTCCAAAAGAGGTGTGAGAAATTTGTTAATTTCTCTCTAAAGGTCTGAATTCTAGCCTTGATCCTCTGAAAAACATCTGTTCTTTGTACTTATGGCATAGTTATAATTTCAGTCCCAATTATAGGAAGACCCACTAAGGAATGAACCAACAATGCAGTGCCAGGGAAATTTGTTGGGAGTTTTTTCCAAAAAACACTGAGTTTTATTCTTACCTTGGGAACAGCATATGCAGGTGCAATTGGGAAGTCGACAGGATCAACAGCAGCATCTGCAAAAGCTGTAATAAATTAAAAAAAAAAAAAAAATTCACAAAAGGTGTTTAAAGATCTTTTGTTTTTACCATACATGATTTTCTTTCATGCAAGCAGCAAACCCTGCCAAGATAGAAAAATATAATGGCCCATGAAACGGAAGCATCTAAAATGTAGTGCCCTTAGTAAGCCACACAATAATATTTTCAGATTTTTAGTATTATTACATATAGAAAATTCTGTTTATGATTAAAAGCCTGCTGGTGTAACCCTTGAAGTTTCAAGGACCGTACTGAGAAGATGCAGCCATAACGTCACATAACCAGCCAAACAGGACTCCCGGTCTGATAGCACACTATGGGCATATTTTCCAGGGCTATACCAAAGATATGAAAAATCATACCTACTATCCGTGCCAAGGGTTTGACCTTCAGTCTCTTGGCCGCCTCTGTAGTCATCAGCACCAAAGCAGCTGCTCCATCATTCAGAGTGCTGGCATTAGCAGCTGTAACTGTCCCTAGAAAAGGTAAACATTCATGAAAGTGTGATGCGAAACAGCTCACGTCTATCAGCCTGCTAGGGACTCTTTCCCTTAGTTCATTGAACATAAGGTCTCAACAATAGGGTGATACCTGTCGCACTGAGTTAACCAAGTTGTTTTTTTAAATCAGTTTGATTAAACAAGCACAATCACAGGTATTTGTATCTTTATCCAGGTGCTGGTTTAGATCATGCCTAAAGGCAGCTGCGCTGCTGGCACTAATATAGAATTCTGGCCCAGGAGAGGCTGTGCATGAGGGGCATCTTCGAGTTAGCCAGAAAGGTTTATTGCTTACAGACTCAGGGAAGCAACAGGCAACACTGTAAAGGCACTCCAGCTCCCATAGAAACAAGAGCTCACACCTGGAGGAGACGGAGCCAAAAGCTACGTTGAAACCAATCTGTTTCAGTCTTTTTAAAGTAAAAGTCCAAAACAGAGGTTTTCATCTTAAGGTTCTTGGACCGTCTTTTAATCCAAGCCAGTCCATGCTGTTATGTAGCACGCTTCTTTATCTCAGCAGACATTTAAAAATTAAGGCACTATTGTTGGGCACTCAAGCTTTTGTGAGCAGTACTCTTCACTGTAACAAAGCATGCCTGCACTTGGCAGAAAATTAAGCAGTTCATTTAACAATATTTACCATTTTCTTTTTGAAAAACAGCTTTCAGCTTTGGAACTTTACTGAAATCAACACGTTTGTATTCTTCATCTTCTTTCACTTCCACATCTGGCTTCCCTGAAATTCAGTTTTGATTTAGTATTTTGTGGAACAGTCCATTCTTAAAACATTCTAACACAGTACTTTGATTAAATGCTGGCTTATTTAAACAACTTATTTCAGTAATAAAGTGTAAATGCACGTAAAAGGAACATCAAGAATGGTGCTTATGAAAACTAAAAAAAAAAAAA
>VWZF01002689.1:232872-245479 GCA_013396755.1 Sclerurus mexicanus
CCTTAATCAAATTTATTCACAGCAAATCCATTAATACTTCCCAGTGGCTGAACAAAAGGGACAAATAACTTTAATGTAAACTAAAACATAGGTGTTCTTAAGCCATACTAGCTAAATTCAATAGCTAGTCTTACACACAAAAGGAAGAAGATATGGTATATAACACTAAAGAAAAATTAAAATACAAAAACCAGGGCCCAGGTCACTGACTGATGTTCACCAGAAGGTCTGTTAACAGAAAATTCTTAGCTGATCTAAAATTAATATTCCCGAGATCTACACATTTAAACAACAGTTTGCCCTGAATATAGACAGCGTTACAGCTTTCAATGAGAAACACAATTCATCCTATCACACCTTTCCATAATACCTTTTTTTGAAATAGTGACAGGAACTATTTCATTTTTCAACACTCCTGAATCCCAGGCTGTTTTGCTCTTGGTGTAAGAGCCTATGGCATAAGTGTCTTGTTCCTCTCGTGAAATGGTGAACTTCTTTGCAGTATTCTCAGCACAGTTGCCCTTGGAGAAAACCAGGCATGTTAGGTTGGATACTTCTGAGGATGCAGAGCACAAATATAATTAAAAAAATCTCAACCACTAGATGTCCAGAACTGAATGTGATTAATATTTGGTGTTCATTTCTAATTTACACAGTTATGATCAAACAGTAACTTCTGGGTTTGAAATATCATCTTCAGATTTAGCAAAAGTTTTCTGGATCCAGATTACCAAAGCCATAAAGGAACTTCCCTTATAAGGCTTTTTTGGTTTTCCCCCCAAGTTTAACACTTGCTTTTTCATGCAGCTTTTTAAGTGCTTAGGGCTGACACCTTCAGAGACTGAAGATCATTGTTCAGCTACAGAACTGTATGTTCACTTCATCTTACTAATGTCTTCATTCTTAGCTTGCCTACTCCCAAAGTTGCAAGAACAGATCAACACACAGGGCTTTACTTGGCCTTTGGGACCTGATACCCTAAAAACTGTGAAAATATCTATCCTTTTTTTCTAATAACTGGAATTATACAAGTAAAATGAAACTATCAAATCATTTTATATATAGTCAATCATACCTGTACGTGTACAATCATAATTCATTATCAATACTGTCTAAATACTTGGTGACAAAATTAAAAAAAAATCATTTAGTCAAAGATCTGTCTTGAAACAGGCTTTGTTTCACCTCTCATTTCTTTAGGAAACTCAGACAACATGAAACTCTTTAGTACTGTGTTCCTCCAGTTCTTAAAACAAGCAAGTTCACTTCTGTGCAATTAAAGAATTCAAAGTCTTCACAGTGTGAGCAACTTAGTCTATTGCCAAAACACAGACAAGGGTAAGTTCCTAAAGTCATCCCATGAACCTTTCTTTATGTTCTCAAACAAACTGTTAAGGCTTGCCAAACAACCTACAGCTGCTATAATGACGACAAAAGGTTCCAAAATATTGTCCCAATCTACTAAAATTAGTTGTATTATAACCAACTCCTGAAGAGTTTTTCCTTACATATAGAAACCAGCAAAGCCACCATTTACATTCCTATAAAAATCCTCACCCTCAAAATCCATTTTAGCTGAAATGTGGGAATGAATTTCAACCAACAGCCTAAGCAGAGTGCGCTATATTGCAAAAAAGAATAAAGTGCACACAGAGCAGTGAGGTCTGTATCAAATCTCTATCACAGTAGAATATTCTTCATGACACGTTTTCCTGTACCTCAGCGAGAACACTAACTGATCAATCAATAATGCCCTACAGTTGTGAGTTACCATAGGTAAAGATCAGAAACAATTGTAAGCTGAAAGTAGTCATTCTCTTTTCAGACTGTTCTTCCCTGATGCTTCTTCTTGACTATCTTCCTATCAGTTATTTTCCAAAACCATTCCGAGTTTGCCCTTGCTTGTCCAATTTGTTACCATGCTGATGACTAAGCACATCAGCTGACTCAAACCTTCCCACAGAAGATATGAGATATGTACATTGGGGGAGGGAAAAAACATGAGCCTGCTGAACCATACAGAGCAGGTACCCTCGAGGATATCAAGTTACTTGACTGCTCCCTCCCACAGATGGAGCAACAGCAATCCATCAACAGCAAAATTATTTTTTCTTTTAATCCCTGCTCTAGGCTATTCAGACTTCAGAGACAGCAAATATTGACACAGAATTTGATGTTCTGTTTTGGTCTTCTGTCTAGCCCCTTCATTACAGTTACTACAGGAAACTTGGAAGATTTTTTCCTCCTCATTTCTAGGCTTGCTTGACGAAGCAGTTTCATAATAATGATAAGCAAGCTCTTCAGAGCTGCATCAGGTCTATGGTTGTTACATCAGCACTGCATGGGAATATTTACCATATGGATATGGTTATAAGCATCTGTCAGCCCATCTTTTACTATCAGATCTTCCAGCTTTACTCCTCCATAAGGTGTTGACCCTCTGCTCATCGTATACGGAACATTAGACATACTCTCCATTCCACCAGCAACCATTACATCCTGCCCAAAGGAAACAAGTTAAAATTAATAGTTATGCACTGTGTTCTCTATGACTTCTTGTAGGAACAAGAATTAGCAAAAGCTTAAGCATGGGCATTTTATTTTTCTGAGGAGTCTTAGAGAAAGCAGAAAAAACCCATTTGTTTAAAAAGCAAACAGTAGGAACAATTGAAGATAGTTAATTCACCCTGGCAGAACAACTGGACTTCCATCTTGTATGCAGCTTTAGAAAGCTGAAAGGCCCATCTTGATCTCTTGCATTTTTACATCAAAAGCTTCTGAGATCAAATTATACATTTTACTTCTAATAGGTTTTTCTTCTGTAAGATTCTCATTTTTCTTCTTTATTCCCAGCTTCACATCCCTTTGGAACAAGCAACAGTCAGAGTACTGGTGTATGGAGAGATTTACAAGTACCTGCAATTTTACATAATATTGTTTCATCTTACTACATAAAGACAGATGACTTACAATATCACCTGAAAAGGCCACAGAAGAAAACACACTAGTAACTAATGATTGTTTAATTTGAATAATTTATGTGCATTGAAAAGTTAGTATACTTTTCAAGCTGAAACAAAGCAAACAGAAAACCTACAACAGCAAAGCTATAAGGACCATAAGTGTACTGACTGTACATCAGGTTGCAGCCCCAAAATCCCTAGGATTTCAGGATGTGAGGAAAAGACACAGTTGTGTTTAATGGCATATTTGAAATACAGATAAGTGTAAGAAAACATGCACAGCAGTGTGAGTCCTTGAGAGTTCAGTAGTGCTGTTAATATAAATTCAAAAACATTTTACACAGAACAGCAGTAAGAAGATGAAGGCTATTTTTGGTTTCTTTAAATTAAGATTCAGAGAAATAATGGTTTGGCTCAGAACAGATTATGAACTAGATCCAGAAACAGTGACATGATGTAAAGAAGAAAAGAAAGAAGCCTGGAGACAAAACTGAAATGGCAGATAAATCACAAAGGCAGTTCAGATGTGGAAACAGCACCAGCTCAGAGGAACAAGAGCCTCTGGCATTTCAATTCCATAAAGCACAAGACCTGGAGAGAGAGCCAATACAATTTTTTATATCATGGTGTACACTGACTCGAGCCACTGGGAACCATCACTGACTGTCACACCACAGATACCTCACAGTCCACAGCCAGGAAAAACAAACAAATACCAAACCCCTCCATAATTTATAGCTCTAGGAGACTAATAACTGGCTGAGTCTCTGCTTTTGCTGAGACTGGCAGCACAGCATGTATGATTAACTCAGCAGAAAACTCCAGTTCTATTCAGAGCTCATGGCCTGTATCTGTCAAACCAACAAAATGCACAACCACTCTCATGAAGTCATTGGATATAAATTACTAAATCAAAACGTAGCTGTTTACAAAGACATGCTGGACCTGGTTCAAAGTCTGGTGACAAGACTTCCAGCAACTTCAGTAGGCCCTGGACAAAGTGCTGTTCTCTGCAGGGCAAGGCCAAAGCAATTCAGCAGTTGTTTAACTCCAGCTACACTGTTATTTCCACAGAAGAGACACCAAAACTTAAATATTTTACTTTCGTTCTAAAGACAAACACACAAAAAAGTACTTCTCACTTATAAGCCACTTTGTAAGCCAAAAATATACATTGAACGGACATTGAGAAGGAAAGATGCTGCCAAAATGCTTTGAGTATGGAATTAAAAATAAAATTGAAACGTCTTTCTTCACATTTACACTCTTCCCACGTTCTTTGCTGCACAGCATTTAATGGCTTACTGAAGATTATGTATTCTCCTATCCTCCCATCAAGAAAGAGTATTTTTTCCTCATTGTATAGAAGATCTTAGAACACAGTTGACAGAGATGAGCAATTCCCCTCCATCAAGCTCTTCAATGAAAAACCTTATTCAGCAACAACAGATTTTTTACTTCTTCTAAAACAATAAAAAAGGCTGAGACATCATTAGTGTACTTGGAAACAACACTGCTTGAATATGTATATTTAATTTATTCAAGTGTTAAAAGTGTCTCAAAGTCAAGTCACCAAAAACTAAGTCTATAAAAATTTTGTCAGTTTTTCAAAACTGAAAGCTTGAAAATTCCCTTAATTACATTCTGGGGTCTAGAGTAGTAGGTGGGGTGGGGGTAGACCAGCAGAGAGAAGATGTAAATACCCCCCAAAAGAATCTACCACTTATTTGTTTAGCTTTAAAAACATATCTGACTATTTTCCAACTATACTTTTTTCTGTTTTAAACCAAAACAGACTTAAACGACTGTAAAATGAAAGTTGCATAAACAAAGCAAATCCTCTCTACTTAGCTTTAATTATCCCAAGCCAAAACACAAATCAAACAGCACAGTCATGGGTAGGACAGGATCTACAACATTAACTGTGTGCTTTTTCTATAGAACAGCACTAAAATTCACATACCTGACTCCCACACATCAGGCTTTGTGCTGCCATCATGATCGATTTCATTCCTGAAGCACAGACTTTATTGACAGTTGTAGTAGGAGTGGAGATTGGTAGACCTGAGTCAAAGAAGTTGTTTGTACAACTGTATTAT
Organism: Sclerurus mexicanus; assembly: GCA_013396755.1. NCBI lineage: Eukaryota > Metazoa > Chordata > Aves > Passeriformes > Furnariidae > Sclerurus > Sclerurus mexicanus. The sequence goes on from VWZF01002689.1 coordinate 237,935, forward strand.
TTAAAGGGTAGACTAATACTTCATTGGTGTTCAGCAACATTTCATATGGGACCAGTTTTTACCTAAGCCCAAGATGTCCAGCTTGCACTACTGAGCCCGCCAGGGCAATTTATCTGCCCTCACCTCTAGTTACCATCCTTCTTGGAGACTCTTGTTGTTTCTCCCCTTCCAACAACAGACTTGTGATAAGGGAGCAAGCAAGCAAAGAATGAGAGAAACAGGCCAAGAAAGTGACCCCAGACCTATTCCTCCTCCCCAAACCGTGATCCCTTCCTCTAAGCAGCATCCAAGGCTGAAAAAGCATAAGCAAGTGTCAGAATTTAGAAACTGGCAGTAAGACAGAACCCAGAAGAACAGGGACTCTGAACACACACAATACTGAATAAGACCAGAAGAGCCAGAGGTCAGTGTCATTCACACAGTTATTGTTGAGTGATTATTGTTACTAAGTGCTCATCCCAACAGCTTTGGGCTCTGCTGTGTACAGCTTGGCTCAAGACCTCTGCATCACTGCCTAGGCTTGCTCTCTAGTCTTATGGCTCTGGTACCTCCATGCCAGCATGAGATGGAGAAAAGAGCCAAGGGAAATTCTTTACTGTGCGTGTGGTGAGGCACTGGAACAGGTCACCTAGAGAAGTTGTAGATGCTCCATCCCTGGAAGTGTCCAAGGCCAGGCTGGATGGGGCTTGGAGCAACCTGGTCTAGTGGAAGGTGTCCCACAGTAGGGGGGGTTCAAACTAGATCACCTTTAAGGTCTCTTCCAACACAAACCACTCTGTAATTCTACAAAAGAGCTGTATTCATGACTTTGTCTCACACAGAAGCAGTTCATTCTCCCTCAAAAATGTACAGGAACAGACCCAAGAAAGTATACCGTTCTTCCCTGACCCACAGACTTTCCTAGAGATGTGTTGAGGTATGGCATCCCATCCCCCGAGCAAAACAGAGAAAAAAATAATTCCTGCATCCCAATAATGTTCATTCTGTAGTTACCATTAGAGTGAACCCTGCAAGTCATAGCTCCAGACCCGATGGCAAGATGAGTGTAATGACATATTCTTATCTGCCATTCAAGGAAACTCAATGACCCCTTATCCAGTTAGACTTAAGAGTAACAATATACCGAAGAAAAGAGTCTGTTTTGTAGAAGATTCAAAGAGCAACATCCATCACTAACATAAAGTACTGTGGCTCCCAATATTGTCTTCTCCAGGTTCTGCAAATACTGTAGGCAGTAACATCCCACTTATATGAGTACAACAAACACCCTTCACCCACCACGAGGAAAAAAGCACACACAGACTGTCTTGACAAAAGGCTGGGAACAACTCTGCTTTAACTCATAGCTCAATAGACTCCATCTACATAAAGACAGAAGACCTGTAACCCCAGGATCAAGAGAATGAATACCTGCACCCAAAACTGCTTGTCTTGCTGGAGCTTGTCCTTGTCCAGCCTGTAAGACATTGCCCATATACGCCTCTTTCACTTCTTCTGCAGGGATACCTACAAAACAAAATTGGTTTGATCCAGGATCCCCTGCACAGAAGATGTAACTCCCTTTTACAAAAGTTCCAGCTCAAGTTTTCTGTCAAAGACTAATGAAATTTTCCACATTCAATCCATGTGCCAACAGCACACAGGCCCCTTTTGGGTGCCTCCCAGATCTCCACCCTCATGTTCATGGAACATGATGAACTGGTGACCCCCACAGAATAGAATTCCCTTGTTACTCCACAAAACAAGCCACAGTTAGCTAACTAAAACATTCCAAGTCTCACTAGTCACCTGAGAAGCTCGATTTTCATGGATGGTTATATGCATAAAACTTTCTATGTGCTACAGTTATGTCTAAAGACAGTTTTGTTTGTTTAACAAGTGCAAGCCAAGGCCACAGCAAGCTGCCACCAATGAGAAGAAGCCTGCTCTCCTACTGCATCTCTTGCAACAGCCCTGGTGTTCAAGTTCTTGTAATATGCTGTTTTAAGAAGCCAAATCTGTAGAAAATCAACCCTCCTCTCCCTAGAAACATTTTTTGTTAGTTTCAATCCATCAATAGATTAGCTCAGTTGGTTAGACCCTGGTGCTAATAATGTCAAGGTTGTGGGTTCAATCCCTGTATGGGCCATTCACTTAGGAGTTGGACTTCATGACCCTTGTGGGTCCCTTCCAACTCAGAATATTCTGTGATTCTGTGACAAGACTGTCTTTCAAGCATACATGCCTATGTGAAAAAATGGGCAGGGAAAGGAAAGGCTACTGGTTTCAGCAAATAGTAGCCTTTGCATCATCTTACATGCCTCATAAAACCCCCACCCCAGAAAAACAATTAACAAGTTCAATCAGATTTGGATTAGCACAAATATCCCTAGGTAATATTCTGTTCCCAGAAGCAGCACCTAATTCAAATTGAAACAAAGCCCAGCAGTCGACTTTACTTAAATAGCATTTGTGAATAGACTTAAGAATGCCCCAAGCATTGTGTTTACTAAGTACGTGAAAAGACATAGACTGATACTGTTCACATCCACTTGAGGGTTTCTTTGCCACAGAAAAATACATATACACGTACCTGCTCTGTCAATTGCTCCTTTAATTGCAACAGAACCAAGTTTAGTGGCTGGCAATGAAGAAAGAGATCCTTGGAAAGATCCAATCGGTGTCCTTACAGCACTTGCTATTACAACTTCCTAAGTGGAGAGTCACAGAGTAAAAGTCAGTCTTTCAGAATTGTGCACACATACCAGTATTTTTTGAATGTATCCACTTCTTTCATTGATGTCACAGCTTCTCTTGTACCCTGTAAGTCTTTCAGAGCACTAAAATAAGCTTTATTAATGCATGCAGCATGAGGAATAAACATAAGGAGATCAGTGTGCAGCTGCAGGACTACAATCTTGGGATCACAGAGACATGGTGGGATGGCTTACATGGCTGGAGTGCTGCCATGCAGGGATAAGGACTCTTTAGGAAGGACAGATCAAGAAGACAAGGTGGAGGTGTGGGCTTGGCCTTTATGTGACAGCTGGAGTGCATTGAGCTCAGCCTTGGGACAGATGATGTTTGCTAGAATCTCAAAGGTCCTGGAAGAAATGGGGGATCAAAGAGAGCTGATTAGTGTTAGAGGATTACCCTCTCCAAGCTCCACAGCAGGCCATTCCAACAAGCAGTATGTCAGGTAAAAATGCCAGGATGGATATCAAAACACATCCACAAAGATGAAGCATACAGAAGGGGGAAATAAGGACAGAGAATCTGGCAGACAGTGTCTGAGCATACAGAGATGAGCTTCCGAAAACCTAAACCCAACCAGAATTGAATCTGGCAAGGGATGTCAAAGGCAACAAGGAAGACTTCCATAAGCACCTAGAAGCAAAATGAAAAAATGGGCCTGCTGATGAATAGGGCAGGGGACATGGTGACAAAGGACATGGAAAAGGCTGAGGTACTGAACACCACCTTCACCTCAGTCTTCAGTATTAAGACCACCCTCCAGGAATCCCAGGCCCCAGAGACTGGGGGAGAAGGGTGGAGTAAGGAAGATGTACCCTTGGTGGAAGAGGAAAAAGTCAGGAAATATTTAAGCAAACTGGACATAAATAAATCCATGGGCCTTGCTCAGATGCCCCCTTGAGTGCTGTAGGAGCTGGTAGTTGTCTTTTTAAGGCCACTCTCAATAACCTTGGAATGGTCACAGCAATTTTGAGAGATGCCCAAGGACTAGAGAAATGTCAAGCATCACTCCTATCCTCAAGAAGGGTAAGAAAGAAGACCCAGGGAACTACAGGTCAGTCAGCCTCACCTTGATCTCTAGGAAGGTGATGAAACAACTAATCCTGGGAGCCATTTACAGGAACATGAACAACAAAATACTCTTCAGGATTCATCAGCATGTATTTACCAAAGGGAAGGCATGCTCAGACAAACCACTCAGCTTTTACAGTGAAATTACTGCTTCAGTGGATGAGGGGAGAGCAGTAGATACTGTCCACCTAGGCTACAGTGAAGTTTTCACTACTGTTTGCCATAAGATCCTCACACTGAAGTTAATAAAGTATGCGCCAGATAAGCAGAAGTGAGGTGGATAGAAAATGGCTGAATGGCCAGACTGAGGGGTGGCAACAGTGGTACAAAGTCCTGGTTGGAGGCCAGGAACCAGTGATGGACCCCAGGGATCTGGGGTCCTGCTCCATGTGATACCTTCAGTACTGAGCTCGATGATGGTGGAGTGTGCACTCAGCAGGTTTGCTGGTGACACCAAACTAGGAGTGGATGATACACTAGAGGGTCATGTTGCCATCCTGAGGGACCTCAACAAGCTGGAAAAATGGGCCAACAGGAACCTCATGAAGTTCATCAAAGAGAAGTGCAAAGTCCTGCAGCTGGGGAGGGACAACCCCAGGTACCAACATATGCTGGGAACCAGCCAGCTAGAAAGCAGCTTGGAAGAAAAGGATCTGGGGATCCTATTAGACACCAGGTTGAATATGAGCCAAAAATGGGCCCTTTCAGCATGAAAACCTGATGTTATCCTGGGCTGCATTAGGCAGAGCACTTCCAGCAGGTCACAGGAGGGGATCCTTCCCCTCTACTCAGCCCTGGAGGGGCCACACCTGGAGTGCTGTGGCCAGAGCTGGGCTCCATNGTGCTGTGTCCAGTGCTGGGCTCCATGGGACAAGGGAGACACAGACACGCTGGAGAGTGTCCAACAAAGGGCCACAAACATAATGAAGGGACTGGAGCATCTGACATAGAAGAAAAGACAGAGAGATGGGACTGCTCAGCGTGGAGAAGAGAAGGCTCAGGGACATCTCATCCATGTACACTAACACCAGAAGGAAGGGTGCAAAGAGGACAGAATACCAAGCTCTTTACAATGGTGCTCAGTGACAGCAGCAGGGGCAATGGGCACAAACTGATGACAAAGGAGGTTCCCACTGAACATCAGGAAGCACTCCTTCACTGTGAGTGTGACTGAACACTGGCACAGGTTACCCAGAGTGGCTGTGGAGTCTCCATCCCTGGATGTATTCAAAAGCCCAGGTCCCAGCATAACGTGTAAGCAGCAGTTGAAGACATGGTATGACATTCAGCTCTATACTACTAGTTCCTCAAAACAGATTTATTTTGCCCCCTTAGCTTTAGTGTTACACCCACATGTCTACCTGATAACTCTGTGAGAGTAGCTTGAGAATCTGGCACCAGAAAGAGACACGTTTCAGACTTCTGGCTGCCCCAGACAGCTATTGAGAAGCACCAATGACTGCCTCCAAGTGTGCTGGTTTCAGCAGAAGTTAAGCACAAAGCTTTGCAGGGTCTTACCAAGTGTTGTTTGGTTTTTTTTATTTAGACAGACAGGCAAAGAAAGAAAACACTATCAAAAATAAACAACAAACACAAAGTACACTTGTTAAAAACTAAGAAGGGCTGTCTGTTACTGTAGCCCCTTCTTCATCATAATTGACTTTGAGGATAGCAACATATTTGTCCTCATCTTTTAGGTTGTAACAGCAAGCTGCAGAGTAACATACAAATAATTTCAAAGGGATTACTTGACATCAACTGTCTTTTCCTATTACGGGTAGATAGGTGCATTAAGCTTAAGTTAGCTGACAAGCTTCTAATTTTGTCCCATTTCATCAAACAATTAGGAAATCAAAATATAAAAATGGAAATCTGACTTTTATTGCATATTTTGCAGTAAAGTGTGACTCGGGCACAAGCGACGTTCCTTTCAATGCAGATTTTCTTTGCAATACCTTTTTAAAAAACTTCAGTGATTAAGAAACAAATTTTAAAAATAGCAATTTACTACTGTCAGACAGTGCTTTATACTTACATTTAAAGTACGCTGGGATGCATAGCCACGGCTTGTATACTTCAAAGCCTGAAAATAAGAAAGTCCTTAGAATTTCACATCAAGAAAGCAATGCCATGATGTTTCAGTAATGTACCGTTTTCACAAAGTCACTACTTCAAAAAATACTGAAAAAACATGAAAAAATCATAACATGCCTTTTAAAAGAAGTGTAGTCTAGTACCATCTCACCATAACATCTATAATAAAACACTTTCTGAAAAATAAACAAATACTCCTTCAAAAAACAATTCATTTTGTCCAAGTCTGATATGCACACCTATGACATATGTGTAAACCAGGAATGACTGGAGCTATCTCAAAAGAATTTACTAGTCCTTCTGTCTGCTTCCCTGAACTTTGTTCATTCCTATCACTGACTTCAGTGCTTTTTCAACAGTGGCAGTTTGCATCTACATGTTCATGAACAGAAATGAGGATAATGAATTCAGAATATCACACCAAAATACAGTAATAAAAAAAAAACCAAGCAAGCTAATTCACCAGCTACTAGGTTCATCTAGTTAAGCAGTGTAAAGATATAAAATTACATCTGTAGGTATTGTTTCATACATTAACAGAATGTTATTTCCATTAGTGGTTCAAGCCTATTTCCTATTAGACAACATTTCAGCACACTGGAAATTATTGGTCATTACTGAATTACAGCTAAATAAATCCTAATTAAAACAAACTGCTCAAGGTCACCACAAGAACACCATCACTTTTATAAATTAAAGAATGCCTTCTGGTATTGTGTCTTCAGTATCAAAATCTAGTCTGTTTCCATTTTTATCTTCATTTGACAACCTCCAACTAACAAAAGACCGATTTTTTTTACCTATTGTTTTGAAGTAGTTGTTTGATTTTTGTTTTGCTTGGGGTTTTTTGTTCCTTGCTTGTTTTCCCCAGCTCAGGTTGTAAAAGCCAGCAGAAAGTTTTAAATTAAACTTCTACCTGAAAAATAATTACATCCCTGCAGGGCTTGAACTGCAGTGCTTTCAAGGGTTAGTGTCAAAAAACCAAACCCAAACCGAACAAAAACCCAGCAAAGCAAAATAACATGCTCTCGCTACGTGAGACTTGAAATTCACCTTTGCAGTAACCTGGGCGAACAAAACAATTGCCTACCAAGGACAACTGGCGTCTGCCAGGGGTGTTCATGCTCTGTGTGGGTTACAGACTTTAAAAATAATTGTATAAATAAATAAAGGCAAACCCCCCCGTTCTTCAGCTGGTAAAACGCAGCTTTGCACGGGGCAGCAGACGCGGTGCGCCGCGGGTGCTTTACCTGCCCATTTCTCCCCAGCACTGCCCCCTCCCGCAGCGCTCCAGGTGGGCACAGCCAGCACCTCCAGCACCTCCAGCACAGCCAGCTGAGGCTCTTCGGGCGGCAGCACGCGGCACCCCGCTTCCCAGAGGGGAAACAATACACACAGATGTAATTCTGTGCCTCTACACTGCTTAATTAGACGAATCCCACCCGTGTCCCTGCCGGAGCCCGCCTCTGACAGCTGCTGCGCATCCCTGCGGCCGCCGCGGGTGGCAGGGACGGCACAGGGGCTTGGGGGGCACCGGAGCGCGCAGAGGGGCTGGAGTGGCCGGGCAGGGCCCGGGAAGGGCTGCGGGGCCGGGGCAGGGCCCGGGAAGGGCCCGGGCAGGGCTGCGGGGCCGGGGCAGGGCCCGGG
>VWZF01002689.1:245599-282238 GCA_013396755.1 Sclerurus mexicanus
GGGGCGGCGTCACGGCGTGAGGGGTGTGAGGGCCGGGAGGCGCCGCGGGGCCCCTGCGGGGAAGGGGCGGCCGGACAGCGGGACGGGCTGCGCGGGGGGCGCCTCGGGAAAGGCTGCGGGAGGCGGCGCTCGGAGCCGTGGCGCGGTGGGCACGGCGGTGTTCGGCCGCTGGAGGGAGGCGGTGGTCTCGGGGGTGTTTTCCATCCTGAGCGGCCCCGTGCCTGGCAGTGCCTCTCTCCACCTTGTCTCTCCAACACGCACAGAGCCAGGCCAGGAAAAGCCTGGCTCTTCCCTGGTTTTGAGCTTTATAGCCGAAAAGAACGGCTTCGAAAGACAAGGTGATGTTCTCTGAACTGTACAATAAGCAGTTCTGTCTTTCTGATCAGTCTTGCTTACCTTCTCCTCAACCACTTCTTTAATTCCTGGCGTAGTCTGCATGCTGCTACGGTAACCCAACAGCTGAGTGATGCACGGAGTTATGTCTACAGGTCAGGTAAACAGCGTTTACTTGCACCTTTCCTTCCCCTTGGACCACAAACTGGAACAAATGCCAAGTACCATGCTTTGGACATGGCATCTAGAAAGCAAGAGTATTTCAACAACGTGCTAATATCCATTTATTACCTTGACTAATCTCTTTTTATTATTTTCCTCTTCACATTGTAAAACTAACATTTGTCAAAACTGCTTCAGTTAATTTTGTGGTCTACATCTCATTCATTTCCCTGTGAGAGAGGATTTTACTTTCTGCCTGCTCTCAAAATTAAAATACTTCTTGCTTTATATATATATATATACATATATTTATATATAAAGATTTTCCAGACATGCAGCAAGATGCTAATTGGGACTGGCACTGATGAGGGACTCATTTGTACTCTTTTGCTTGCTTGACTGTTGGTAGCTGATGTTCTAAGAGTTTGACCAATCTAGTCTAGACCTTTGATTTAGAGTCAAAGATTTCAAGTACAAACCAGAGATAACATAAGAACTAACAAATACTGACTCAGGGAGAACGGAAGGTTTTACCCCAAAAACATATGTACCATATAAGCAGAAAAACCCAGCTTGGTTGGACAAGGATATTTTTCAGAAATCAGTAACAATAAAACCACATAGAACAAAAATAGAGAAATCTCTTATTTAACTTTGCTTTTACTCCTGGAGTAAAGGCTCTTTTTCAGGGATATAGCCTGCTAATGCACCAGGACTAGCATCTGTCTCATCGCAGCCAGAAAGGCACTTGGACATATCAATTAATAGGCCCTGTACTGGACCTAACAGAGAAGGAAAAAGAAGACAGTAAGGATAATCTTACCTCCCTTCAGACACTGGCAACCTGGAGCTGTGCAGCATCAGACAAATGTCCAGTCATGGCACGGCTCATGGTGCAGATCCTGTCTGTGAAGAGGTTCCCCAATGTTTTTGTCTTCAGGGCTCTTCCCAGCAGAAAACAATTCCGGTCACTATTCCTACTGTCACACAAGAACAGGCTGCTTTGTTTTGAGATAAAGACAACATACACATGGTGTAATCGTCAATACCAGGAGGAACCTTTTACAGGTTCCTTTTTTTACAATTAGCTGGCCAAGTATTTTCTGTGGCCAGGGAATAAGTGCAGCACAGGATAGGCCAGGAGGCCAAGCTGCACGTTTGCTATATAGCACAGGTGCTGTAATGTAACCTCTGACTTCTCAGGTTAACTCATATGTGGGTCATTAGCTCCTTTCTGTTCTTCTGGTTAGGACACTGCTGAAATATGACTGTCATAGTAACATGTCTTTTATAGGTCAAACAAAAAAAATCCATCACAGCCAACATTCCTTTATGTACATGTGAGTACCCTGGGACCCACAATGGTTCAGTCCCTCTCCCAAGGCCAAGCAGAAGACCCAGGATGCTTTCTTTGGACTGTCCCAGCATCCACCTTCACTGTTTAGTGTTTATGTTTGGCTTTATCAACTTTAACCCATGCATTTGTACTAACCCTTCCAGAACCTGCTGATAGCTGGGATCTACAGCCCCTGGAAGCATGTCCTCTTCTAGCATTTTAAATCAATTTTCTGCTGATTTTACCAAGTAGCCCTAGTGCTTTTGTTAAAGGATTGTGTGAAAACAGTTGTTGGTCTCGACCTTTCTGCTTTTGCAAAGCTCACTTGCACCTATGCTTGAATTCTCCTCTCCCAGATGAAGACCTGACCTCCCTAGTTCCACAACAGTTTGGCTTCCTTCATAGTATTTTGTGTGGAACCTGGTCAAAAGCTGTGGGCAACCTGCCAGCCTTCTGGCACCAAAGCTGCCTGTAGTGCTAGGTGACACACCTGGGCCAGCAGTTCCATTTCATACCTCCATTCCTTCAGAAGCAATGGCTGAATTCCATCTGGGGCAGTGAGGTTTATTGTCAACTAGCAAACTTGTTTGGAGCAATAAATCCTGCATGTTAACGTCAGCTTGTGATAAATTCCAACTGCCTGCTCTAAGAAGTGCAGGAAATGTGCTAACTTCCTCAATGTCTTCAGTAGTAGAAATCAATGACTGCAATAACTGGCAAATCCTGAGCTGTACGTACATCATATTAGACCATGGCCTTAAAACCAGAAAAAAAACTATACTGCATTCCCTTCTTTAATTCTTCCAGCATCTTTTCTCACCAAGAACAACTGTAACGTACTAATTTCAAAGTTCCTAATTCAGTCACACACTATTAAAAACAGCCACACTGTGCTGCTCTTCCTTATCTCGGCAGATGGTATTTGCTTTGACCACACCCCAGCTCAGCAGAGGGAAGCAGCAGCTGCCAGTACTGAGTCCAACTGTTCTTACAGGTGTTTCAGGTTGCACACAGGAATTGAAGCACAGTATCCAAATGGATTTACACAGTGGATCTACATCACTAAAATACATGAGGATGAAATGCAGGCACCAAGCCTACATAGAGATGTTGAGGTGTCGAGAGAGGATCAAGAGCACAAGTCTTATGAGAAGTGTCTGAGGGAGCTGGGCTTGTTTAGCCTGGAGAAAAGAAGGTTCAGGGGGGACCTTATTGCTCTCTACAACTACCTGAAAGGTGGTTGTAGCCAGGTGGGGGTCAGTCCTTTCACCCAAGTAATTAATAAATGGCCTCAAGTTGTGCCAGGGGGAAAAAATTCTCCATGGAAAGGGTTGTCAAGCACTGCAACAAGGTGCCCAGTGAAGTGACTGAGTCACCATCCCTGGACATATTTGAAAGACATGAAGATGTGGCACTTAGGGACATGGTTTAGTGGTGGGCTTGGCAGTGCTGGATTAACAGTTGCACTTAAGGACCTTAGAGGTCTTTTCCAACCTAAACGATTCTATGATTCTATGTTGACAGGTAAAGCAAAGCAAGAAATTAAGCCACCATCTGACTTTCCAGAAGAACCAACCAGGTTTTAGAGCCTTTTGTATTTAGGCCAATGATTCTACCTAACCTGTGATCAATTTACTAATGATCACAGTACTAAGGAACTCCTGTGATAACTGGCTTCTAGAGAACAACTCCTCCTGGAAAACTGCTGTGAATGACATTGCCCTAACAGAGGGAAAAATGTTTGGAAGTAATGACAACCGGCTATCAAAATTCTGCCTGCAAGAATTGGGAGCTGGCAAATTGCCAGGCACACTACTGAACAGTCACTCAAAAAGAGCTATTTATTCCATACAAATAGTTCTAACTGTGGCATGTACCAGAAAGCACAGAACACGGATGTTAGCTGGTGCACTTAAAGAACAGGGTTGAAATGTAAAGAGATTCACATTAAAAGACAAGGACAATCAAGGAAAAGCCCTTACAGTAACAGCACTCCTTCAGGCAAGTGAGTGTTCCCACATCACCGTTTACTGCAGGATCAGGTACCCCAAGGTCCCACCTGTCTGGCGACAACACCAGGAATTTTCAGTGGCACACAATGCAAATAATTTCAGAGACAAATCAACCAAAACATTCAGCAATCCAAGTACATCCCAGTAAATTGCAGAGACATAACCCTTTTTAAAAATGCCATAAAGTCAGGCAGCCCCAGCCACTTTTAGTATGGCAGGCTTTGATATACTGAAAGATTGCAGCTCATCTTTAAAAAGAATTTGGAAGACTAAATAGCTCTACATATAACCTTAAATACTTGAGACATCATAAGAAAATAATTGGAAGTCTTTACTTTTTTTTTTTTTAAGTATTCTGTAACAGACTTCAGGACTTGGAATCAGGCAAATTTTATACAGTGGCATTTTTCAGGAGCAGCACCTCAATTCAGGTTTAAAATTTTGCAGGGTGAGACACCAAAATACCTTACTAGATGAGTAGTATTTTATATTACATTTTTATTTTGCAAGAAAATAAATTATACAACTTAAAAAATAAAATTCAAAAATTAAGCAGTACATCAAAATAGTTCAGCTGGACTGCCATACAGAAACTACCACCATTCAAAATTGTACAGCATTATTATCTTGGTAGTGGCACACATTCAAAATTGTAAATACCATACGTAGATAGTTATTACAACTCAGGAACTCAAGTTCGCTCAACACTCCAGACTACATATAGTGTATATGACAGGAAAGCTTTCATGTATTGTTTATTTCACAAATATGACCTCAAAGAATTACAAAGATAGCATCCCAGTCATTTAGATGAAAATAGAAAACAGTTTGAGTTTAAGATAGCAAATCTTTCTGTAAAACTATCAAATCTTTTTGCCAATTGTTTTTTTTTTTTTAAATTTGAACTTTACAGGACAATGGCATCCCAATGAAATAAATGCAAGATGTGAACATTCAGAACATTTATATTAACTTTAAAAAGGTGGAAATGAGAAAGTCACATTGTCATTTGGAAATGTAATTGCATTACAGTCATAACAAATGAAAGATAAATGAATAAAAACAGAAGCTAGGGACACCAACTGTGGAAAGAGGAAAAATGGAAGACTTCAGAATTGAAAGAGATTCTCATCAAGTTGTTGGGACAGAGAAAGATTTAACAGTATTTCTTAATTAAACCCATTAAGAGCAATTTTTCCCTCCCCCCTCTTCTATACGAAATTTCACTCCTTAGCAATTCACCGTGGCAGTGTGTGTGGCAACATTGTTTTTCAGATGCAGCACCTCCTTAAGCTAGGTCTTTGGACATATATATTCATAGCTAAAAATTGCAGCCTTAAAAGTGCGTTGTTGCCATATTGCAAGTGAAGAATAGTTTTGAATTCTACCCTCCCCAAAAGAACAGTTTACCCCAGGTATCAACCTGTGCCCCAAGTGATACTAGTTTTAAGTGCATATTGGTGAAAGTGACCTGATGAAGGACGCTAAACGTGATTCTGCATCTTTAACAGATTTGCTGGTGTGAGTCTCAGATTTAATAAAAAACCCGACATCCATTTCCGGAACATATTTAAAGAAAAATGACCATGTCATAGGCACATTACCAATTCTACTTCTGCATTCCAGGTTTTGAGAAATACATAGGTAACAATTAGGTTGTATTAAATTTATTAGTTGAGGGAACATGTAGCTCCTTAGCTTTTAGCAACCTGTTGCTTTCTGCACACACTCCAGCTTTCTAAGCAGTTGCATCGGAGATGCAGTCTCTCAAACTTCTCTCTCAAATCTAAACCAATGGCTTCAAAATCAGCATTGCCCCCTTTGCAGCTCTTTCCGTGTGACAATTTCACACCTCTTCTTCTCTGGTTAAAGGGTTGGTATTTTTCATGTTGAAGAGTGTGCTCAGACTGTCATGTTTTCCCCAATTATCCCAAGTAAGCATTTATTACTTTTAAGTTACAAAGACTGAAAGTCTTGCAGCACAGTTTTTTATTAGAATTTTGTTTTCTAATGTTCAAATAGTTTCATTGGTTAACTACACAGAGCACCACTTGCTTTTGATTATGAATTGCAACACCACAGGGGCAACATAAAAGATGCAATATTTTTAAACAGCATCTACTTTTGAGTATCAATAAAAGCATGTAACACAAACTGTAAAATTTCAATCAATTGTAATTGGGCAGGCCTTGATTTCTCTCCATCTCTTGGTCATGAAACCTTCACTACCAAAAATTTCTTATTCAAACACATGTCCAAGTACACATTGTTCTCAGGCAGTCACACTGGCATTTATATTAGTAATAGAGCATGCAGCCTGTTTAATGGTGCAAACAGCCATTCTTGGAGAGTTTGCTTTTAAACCACCCTTACTGCATACGTTACTGCAACCATGTGAAAGTAGAACTCCTCTTACTTACTGGAAGGCTTTCTTTCTTGACTAAAGTTAATTGTGTTTCTTCTCCCTTTCATCATCAAAGAAGATGAGGCCTTTAGATGTTGTAGTTCAACTGGTTAATTAAAAACAAAATTCGCACACTTGTGATTTATAGAAGAAATATTCATACAGAACTGAGTAAAGCGCAACTTACCTTTTGTCCTAAGACAGGCACTCTGCTCCTGTGACTCATGGTATCAGTCCAGTACATATTGGGACATTTCAGAAGAGCAGAGGCAGGCAGTGCCAAACGACTACTTCAGATGATTGAGAATAGAAGAGGTAACATTAAGAAGTTTAAATTCCTGATGTGTATTTGGCACTCTCTCCGCATACACTAAACAAGGTATTTTTCCTTAGCTTTTTACCATTTTCATTAGAATTATATTTCCTACCCTACCAGTTACAAAATAAAAAGCAGAGGGTTTGTTTTTCATATAAAGATGTTGACTAGTCCAATTGGATGAACCTTGCATGTATATAAAAGTTACCACTGAGGAAACAGTACAGGGATCTTCAAGTGTTATTTCCATTCTGGGGGGAGTTGTGCATCAATTATGCTTTAATGCATCCAGACACATGTAGTCATACCTAAATATTTGAAATACAAATATTAAATGTACAAGGAAATACTCCTAGTATTTCTGTTCAGTATAGCAGACCCTCCTATGAAAACTGCTTTTAAAGTGAAGCATCATTCAATAAACCTTTACCTTCTCAAAAAGGATTGTAGCAAATCACCCATCCAAATAAGGTAACAAATAACATATATCCACTTGTTTACAGGAAACAAAAATAATGATCTCTTGCTTAGCTAAAAATATCACCCATGACTTGGAATTACTTTTGTGTCACTTAATGTGTCAATTATTAAAATCCAGTTACTAGATTGAAGCACTGCTCTAGCCAATAGGTTTTAACTGTAACAAATACATATCAGTTGTGATGCACGTGTTTGTGTCTCTCAAATGTTATTACATAAAAAGGATCAAAGGTGGACAGTACGTTACTCTGTTGATCCAAAACACAAAAGTGAAAGTGCTACTTCTAGTCCTAATTGCATTTAAAAAAAAATCCCAGAAAACCAAAACCAAACAAAACAAAAAAACAAACCCAAAACAAAACTAATAGCAGTTCCTCAGTGCATGAATATTTGAATATTTTTTTCCTTGTGCAAGTACTGGTCATCTAAAAACCCAAACCTGTATTCTTCCTGGTGGGTGTAAATCAAATCTACTTTAAAAAGTTCACAATGGGCTCTTCATGAATGCAAATTTCCCACAAAACAGCATGCTGTTAAAAGTGTGCAACATGAAGGGAATGCCATCATGCTAGCTGAATGAGATTGGCAAAATATAGTCCTCTGTTAAGGTAAGGCAGGGATTTTAATACGTAACGAAAGTCAAAACAAGTCCTTCTGCAGCACAGACTGTTGCAGCTGTCTGTCCAAGCACCCTTCCATTTATGTTCTCAGCATCCTGCAGAGTCCTCAAATTATGCCATATATATGAAGGTGTTGATATCTGACTCATCTCTTCTGATATATTTGTGCTCTATAAGCCATTCAATTTGCTCTTTTATCATTTTCTTTTGTGGCAAGAACATGTTTTTCAGTATTTCTACCAGTTCAGTCTGAAGCTGGGCATTAGTAATTTTCTTCCGCATTTTCATTATTTGGATGATAGCCTCCTGGTGGGAGACAAGAAGAAAAGGAAAAATTTTAAATGCATGAGGGAAGTGACAAAATGAACACAGCATTAATAGGGGGCCCCTGGTAAGGCAAGAGAGCAAGGAAATCTGTATTTTTCCTTAAAAATCAGAGAGATGCTGCATTCTTAGCCTAAGTAAATATCAAACTGCTTTTACAAGTAAGTCGATAAAGAGAAAGAATGAAGTGCTGACCAGATGCAAAAGATGTAAGACAATTCCATTCAAAGGAGGAGTTAAATCCTATACCTAAGAGTGTGAATTACTCACTAAGGCCAAATATTCATTCACTCTCTGAGGAGAGGTCGCCATGTCCTACGTGACTTGTGATATACCTTGTGAATGCCTCATACAGTGCAAGCTTAATGTTAAATTAGAACTCCTAAGGAGTTCTCATTTCATAAATATAACCAGGCATTAATCCTTCTGCTTCAAGTATGGTCACATCATATGTTACGTCAGGCGGTACAATTCACAATGTGCATGGCCTGGAATCTACTCTAACTAATAGAACTGACCTGAAATTTGAAGGTAAAATGAGATTTTTGAGATGCCATTGTAGGTAATGATCTCTGATGGCAGAAAAAGATCAGGTTTTTTTAAGAACTGTCAGCTCAAAAGATTTTACATGACTAGCTGACTGAAGGACAATCAACCACAAAGCAGGAAGCTGCAGTTAGTAGAGCTAAGATGCACTTTTAAACTTGCCCTCTGAGGAGAAGGCCTCTTGAAGAGTCACGCTGTTACTGCAGCGTGATGCCATCTCTGAGATTCTCCTCTTCATACAGACCGAAGAGATCTCAAGATCAACAATACTGTGTGTTCATGGTCATGGCTAGTGTAAGTAAACTTTACCAATCTGCTGCTGTGACCCACCACAACACTGTTATGGCTTTACCACTTGATTAATATCTGCTTTGTCCTCTTTAAAGATGATGATCTGGTACTTCAGAACAGGAGGCTGATAACTACAAGTGCAAAATCAGGTATTCACAAAGGATCATAGTCAAACAGCAAAAGTAATTTCCAGTGGGATTCAAAAGCACTCATTTCATACATCTACATCCAACTACAGACAGCACATAATGATAATATAACAAAAGAAATAGGGTAATTTTATATTCCTGTGGTGGTTTACTTGCCTGGGTTCGTAATATTCTTAGCTGGACTATTCCTTCATTTTCCTCTTCCCGCATTCTCTCTGTAGTAAGTTGCAATCGACCGATCAAATTTATCTTGCCCCTTTTCTGAACTTTAGCGTTTTTTCTGAAAAAGTTGTATTGCATGAAAGTAAGCAACAAAACAAACCACTTTCAGTTACGGAATTCCTGTTAAGCTTAAATTATAGCTGCAAGGAGTACCCTCACATATGAGATATTTACAGGCTATTAGCACTGCAGCAGTGAGACAGCTGGCTGACAAATCAAAACTCAATGCCAACATCTCTGCACAATAAAACCTAAACACTGCTAGCAAGCATTACAAATTAATCCATCAGCTGAAACTGCTAATGTCCAAAGGTGAGAAGTTACCAGTACTATTATAAAGAATAAAATTTCAGAAAAATATACGTCAATTTAATTATATAAAAGTAGGGTTGTTTGGAGGGATTTTTTACAACAAAGTTCAGTAAATTGGACTGGGCTAATATTCCATCAAAAAGCTGTCTGTTTAGCAGAAAACAAGGACAAAACCCAGCTATTTTAACAAAGAAAGCTGGTGGCATTCTTCGGTGGTTACCCACAATTTTTCTGTCTCTTCTGGTATGTCCTCTCATCATTTCCCAAGGCTCAGGATCCTGAGGACAGGAATAAACATTATGGCCCTGGGCAAGAAACTAAGCCCTAGGGGAGCAGTTTCATCACCTATCTCTTTCTCCACAGATACAGATGTCCAGCTGCTACTGAGTATGAAGCACAAAATCTGAGGTTACTAGCAAGGAGCCAGTTTCCATCATAGTCACTAATAATAGAGGCAGGCAGAAATCCAAGTAAAACATGCTGAACGTAGTATTTACAATTTAGATACTCTCTTTATATTATCTTGCTCTCTTGAAGGATTTCAAAGCACTAGTAGAAAAGCACTGCAATTCTCACAGAAATAAAAACACTCCTCTCTGGTGAGAGCCACACCAAAAATTCCAACTTTTGACAGCATACCATATTATTAAGAAGTTTCACTTCCTTTTTAACTTATCACTCTGCATTTGAAATTCTGTTTGTGTGTAATAATCAATACAGCACTAGTGCTCTGATCCCAGGTTGTTCTTCCATGAAATTTCATGGGCTCGTTGGTAACAGGAACACAGCAAAGCTTCCAGTTTTGCACCTCATGCCTAGGTATTTAAGAAATTTAATTTCACAGAAATTACATGTTGTCTGAAAGGGTTGCTGCAAGTCATCCAACCACCTACTTGAAGCATAACTATTGGCAAAACTAAGTGCAGCTAGGGCAGTAAAGCATGTGTCTAGCTTAATTTTGAAAAATTTCAAGAACAAAGGTTAGGTTAAAGTGAATTCCTTTAGTTACAAAACAGTACATTGTTATTTTACTTTTCAAACATCATCTTACATTAAACTGAACTCCTGGTTCACCGAGAAGAGGGTTCCTTCTGTAAAGTCTTTGGGTGAATTGACTTGAGGTTCATATAATAAAACCTGACGTTTCAGCTTTGGAAATGCTACAAGAGACTTCAGAGAAAAGGGGAGGGGGGGAAAGAATGAAAATAAAACACCAGACTTTCCAAATGGAAACAGTTATTTTCTAAGAACATAATTCACTGCTGTGCAGACTGTAGTGAGGGAACCACATAGCCTTGTTTGGAGCTGCTAGAGGGCAACATGAAGATACCAGTAAAACCAGAAAGGGCACACAGTTTACCAAATCTCCTTCTGAAATGTGTTAGCATAAGCAAAATACCACACAAAGTAGCAAAACACACAAGCTCATGGCTACAGAAGCAGTGTTAAGTCTGATTTATGTGATTTCTCTCTTTATTTGTGAGCTAAATTATAGCTGATAAAGCAAACACTGAGGTTATCTTTAAGCAACATGTATTTATCAGGTGCTACTAATCTCCTAGAATTAGACCAGTCCCACTCCATAAACCAGTCAGAACTCTGTGCTTTAGGCAGCATATGGTCAAAAAAATCTTGCAGTTCCCAAAAGGTTTTTAGGGTAGAGAGAACATATTAATGTGAAAGCTGCATGTGCCCAGCAGTAGTGCAAGGAGCCAGCATTACAACTGATTAATTAGAAAGAAAGGTGTTCATGTCTCAGTTTCAAAGTGTTATCTGACAGTGTGTTGAAAATACTAATCCAGTATTTCAGAATACAAAAATCAAGAAGCAATCTGTTTCAAGAGAAAGGGATATACCCATAAAGTCCTCCTAAGTTCTGCATCAGGAAGTTCAGTTGCCAGTTTAAGATTTTCAAAGCTGATCTTCTCTCTGGGTCTTTGGTTCCATGCAAACAGCACAGCTAGCTGAAATGTTGTTACCTCCAAGTCATACTGGCCAACCTCATTCTTAAATGTTATCTGTGAAGAGGATGAAAATTTACTTATAAGCCTTTCTGGATCATGAGCTTTGTTACTATTATAAATACACAGAGTACAGTCATTGAGACTGATACAGTGAAAACTATACACTTACAATTCCATTGGACATGAGGTGGTGCCAGTGGAGTTTTCTACCACTGTGATTCTTTTTATAAAATTCTTCAACTTCTGGGATGAGATCTTCTAACTCCGTGGGCAGTGAGACAAACACTTTTTCAGAACTTCGGGACCAGGCGCCAGCATTTAAAATTTTAATATTCACAGAGTCAGCTGTAAGATGATATTGGATTATATGAATCTCCAGGTATGACTGATAGATAAAACAAAATGGTTGTGGGGTTTTTTTCTACTCTGAATACAATGATGGAGGACTGAATTTTCAGAAAGTCACAGGATGTCCACCTACTTACACATTAAGGTACTCTATTTATGCACCACTGGCTTTCTGCCAACAACACTGATTGAAATCTGGTTTTTCAGCTTGCTTCTGCAGACCTCCTTAAGCTCTGATGCAGCCTTATAGCTGATGCTTGTAAGCACTGCTCAAAGGTTTTCAGCAGTGGCAGGTCCAATACTAGATGTTCCTCAGCCTCTCTCTTCAGTGGTGATTTAAGCTCTTCATAGCATGATCCAGCTCTCCAGCTGGCAGATAAAGGAGGAGCACAGCATGGTGCACTCATGAAGAGTGATGAGGGCATAAAAGAAGGGGTTAGTCCAGGCATTCACTTGGTTGTTGCTGATTCAAGCCCCTGCTTGCAATTTATCTACCAGAGTAGGGAGTCTGTATCTACAAGATCGCTCACATGAAACTCCACAACAACTCACAGAATGATACGGCTCCAGCTGTATCAACTGCAAGGGAAAGCAGGGTCTACAGGCACTTCCAATATAGGGGTAACAATGCCATGAAGACTATATTCAACCCGCAGCTGATACAATTTTTAACTCAAGATTTAACTGAACTATTTTTCACTAAGAGTAATGAAAATGGCAAATAATTTGAGAACAATACCTGGTAAAGCAAGTTTATTATTTTTGTGCATTTCTTTGAAGGCCTGGTTCAAGTCTTCAGACACTTTGATATCCTGGAACATTCTGGCCAGCTTGTTTACATAGTCTGCTGGCATTCCCACTTCCTATATAAACAAACAGAACACTAAACTATGACATAGACATCTACGAACAAAAGGCTTTATTTTTAAAATAGTAAGTTTGAAAAAATTAAGAGCATAAAAGTACACAGGTATCATCACTTTACAGTAGTAGTTAACTTGCAATACAATATAAAGTGTGTTTTTGCAGGGATCATAATTTCCCTTAAGGGCATATGATAGTTCTTTTAAAGAAATCCAAGTGCTGAAGAACATATGCATGCATTAAGATCAACGAATTCTGAGATTTGAAGGAATGTTTAAAGCATGTAAATAATATTCTGATGTCCATAAAACTTCAAAATTAGAATGCATCTCAAATTATTTACATCCTTAAACAAGTACATTGCATTTTGCTCATTTGCATATGGAATCTATGAAGCCTTCAGATAATCGGATGTGAAATATTTTTAAATCTATCACTACCACTATTATCCCTCAGAAAAGAGCTAAACTGTTTTACTTTCACAAAATTTTGCACTAAAAGGGAAGTACAAGATGCCCTAGTAGCCTGTAATTTAAGATAAACCTCATCTATACAAGAAGGGTGTTTAAGAGTGGGAATATTAATTAACCATAAGCATGAGGCATAACCAAAGAAAGATATCACACTACTTACTCTGAGCCATTCCACCATATTCTCCTCAATTTCACTATCAGCTGATATATCCAATATCAGACGTCTTGTTAAGTGAGCTTTGTGGTATCGCATGAAAACATCTTTATTCTGTACGTACTTAAGGACCAAAAGCTGTCAAAAATTAGAGTTTAATATATTTATTTGCACTGTCAACCAGACAAGTCTTTGAATGCTGATCTAATGGTACTGTAGACTATGAAGTGGAAAAAGGCTACTTGACATTGCCTTAAGAGTAACTGTGTTAATACTATCACAGGCATCAGCTACGAATCTTTCATAATATCACACCTCCAGTTTCTTCATTTGTCAAACAGGAAGAAATTCTCTTACATCAAAAAAGACATAAACACTGGTATGTAAAAATCTCCTGTATTATTTTCTAGACAAACATTAGTTATTGTAATACATTACAGTCTCATATAGACATTTAGCATACCAGTTTTGTGAACTGACACAGGAGACATGAAACACTGATTTACAAGATTTAAACACACACACACACGCTCACACACAGTTCATTAACATAATAAACTCTTTTCCCTACTATTACACCTTGCATAACTGTTTTTGAAGATCAAGACCTTGACCCACATAAGGAAATAAAACAAAGAAATTAATTCTTCAGAATAATTGAGAAATAGAAGGCAAAAACATACCACTTCCTTAAGCTTTGCTTCAATTTCTTCAGAGGTTAGTTTTTTGCTTAGTGGTGTTTTTCTTAGCAACATGTCACAGTAATTAGCAAGAAGCTCAGGGCATTTGGATTCAGGCTGTGTTTTCAATCCAACACTAGATAAAAGATGCAAAACACATCTTCAAACCATACAGAATCCTGCTGTTCTGGAGAAGTCACACTTATTAACAAGATAGACCACTCTTTCCTGATCCCCTTGGCAAGGATCTTGGTGGTTAATTCATATACTTGCTAAACTAATGGAAAATGAGAGATACACCCTTTTCTTCCTGAAAGAACAAATACTACAAAACACTTGCAGCGAGCTTCTACAGCTTGATTGTTTTAACTGCTTACACTTTTAGAACTCTGAAAATCGAGGAATAAACTTGAAACTACAGTTTGAAACAAATAAACATTGCATGGCAAGAAGTATTCCAGTGAAGAATTAACAAATGCTGCAGTGAAATCTTTCACTCATCTTGTCAGTGTGCTATAAAGAAGTCTCAAGAACAGCCTCCTGCACCACACTTCACAGATTGCAAAACTCAACACATCTACCACACAGTAACAGGATAAAATTATTTCATGACCGGTATAAAGGGTAGACTAACAGCTTGGAGATTAAAAACAGACAAAACTTAAACCAAAAAACACTAGAATAGACAGACTGTGGTTCTTCAAAATTAATGCAAAAACAAGGCTGTATTCTGAACCTGTGTCCAGACTGGTGAATAAAACTGAGTGCCAAGGACCAATCCCTTTCCTTAAGAGTCAGACAGCACCAACCTGACTGCTACTCTCAAGGGCCCAAAACAAGTTCAATACAATGTTCTTGATCATTCTCTCACCCTCTCATCAATTAGTATAGACAGAGCTAACACTTTCAGACAACTTGTCCTTTATTTTGAAGCAGCTTGGAGGCTAGTGTCTTCTGCCCTCCTAAAGACCCTTTGAAGTACAACCAGATCACTAGTCTTTTGGTTATTATAAGACAGAACCCTTATTTAATCCATGTATTCCAAGGTACTTCTGAATGGGAATCTTCAAGATCCTGACAACAGTGAAAGTAGTAATTGGAAAGGGAAGATGGCATTCCAGCTACATACACTTTGTTTCCATAGTATATCAGGCTACCAACAACCTAATATGTAAAAATTCAAGTGCCACTCAAGTGGCACATCACATGGGAAATGCTAACAATCTATTAACTGACTGCTACCTTCTCTTGGCTGAGTTAGCAGAGCAGCCGCTGCAAGCATGCTCCTTCTTGAGTTACGCAGGGCTGCCTAATATACTGGAAGGTGTTTAAACTAACGTGGTTAATCCGGCACTGAAACAAAAATGTAACAGCCAGACAGGTCACACTCACAGTTGGCACAAGAGGAGGGGGAAAACAGTTTGTGGATGGTTACACCTTATCTGCCACAGCTGTCCCCATAAAGACCACTGTCACATTTTTCCTCAGGACCTTTGCTGAAGTTGCAGCAGAGTTATACAGCCCAGGTTTTTGGAATTAACAGCCCAGGAAGGTATTAACTTCAGCTAACAAACTGACCCCTTAGTATAAAAGAATAGATCCCCAATTATTATAAATAAATTTGAGTTTAAACAGGCTTCACTGATCCACTTCCATGTGAAGAGAGTCTTAGCAGAAGTCAATAAGCAATGTGAAAGTCCATAATGCAAATAACACAGAGCCCTTTCAAACACAGTGTTACTTTTTGAAGAGATATTTTAAAAACCTTGATTCACATAAAGTTTATATGGCTTACCCCTTTTGCTTCAATGGTAATTCAAGTTTAAATATTGTGGCATCATTCACAACTGCTTTGTATGCCTGAAAAATAATTACAGGTTATTGGTGCTTCACTCAATTTCTTTCTGATATGAATCGCAAAGACTTTATCTCTCTTTAGACTACTGTAACATGAAATTAATTCGATTTTTTTATTAGCCCAAAGCTTGCAGATTTGATTTTCTACTTGAGAATTCAAATCCAGTGACTCAATTTCCCATTAACCGATGTTTTACATTCTCCTCTTTTCCATGAACATACTACTTTCCTTTAAAAAACAGCTTAGGAAGGGATTACATGGAGTAGGCTGCATGTCTGAAGTCATGAGACAAATACGTGGTAAATTCTAAACACAAATTACTGCTGAATCAGACATTAAGGTTCTAAACATAAATATCATCTTCTAATGTGCTTTACAACATTATGAAGCTGAACACATGCCAATTTATGCAGGACTACAACAGAAATTAAAAGCTAATCAGTTGGTATTAAGTTTCATCAATATTTTAGTCTGCATATTTACTAGAGTAAGAGCAGCATCTAGATTTAACAGTGAATGGGTCCAAGGATTTCAGAGACATCATAATATGAATTACAACAATTCTTATACAGAAAACAAAAGGTCAGCAGAAATGCATACCTTATCTCTTGCAGTAAGAAATCTTGGATCATCTTGGAAAGCTTCTTTAACCAACTTACTAAACCGATTAAATAGCGTGAGCAGTTGTTCTACATACTTCTCAGAATCCTAGAGGCAAAAATCAAATAAAAAAACAAGGCTCCACGGAATTCAGTGTGAGCTTACATGTAATTCCCTAATCTGTAAAAATGCTGTATCCTCAAAAGCCTGCATACTATGAATGTGCATTTTATCATTATTCTCTGTACTGAAGAATTCTGCAGAATGTAAGCCTACACACAGACTTTCATGATAATATTTGAAAGTTGCATATACAAGAATATATATAACTTTCAAATATCCTACAATAACTTTTAAAATAAAAAAGATACATTCTAATTGTTGCAGACACTCAGGCCTCCTAGACCCTGATGATAAAAAGCTGAAAAAGAATAGTGGGGAAAAAAGCCTTATAATTTCCACACTGAACAGCCACTCACAGATTAAAAGCAAATTTCAAATTTCATCACAAAGTTAGATTTCTAGAAAAACTGTTTAGACCTTTCTAATTTAGAAGCTAACACAATCCTGTCATAAAAGCATCCCATGCACTTAATTTATAACCTTTTCTTTACTGCAAATTCAATTCACATTTTAAAGATACAACTGAAAATCTGAAGAACATAAAGGTATCCTAAAGACATTTAAAACTTTCAGTGGATCAAAATTTGATGTTTAAGCATAACATCGTCAAGAACTATTTCCATTCACAAGTTTGTCCCATGAATAGAGAATAGTTAACTTCTGCAAAGTTGTTTTTTCATTGTTGTTTTATTAAAAACCAATACACTTACAGTAGTAATAGTTTCAGCAGCTGCTACCATGTCTGCAAGTCCAGCACTAACAATATGTTCTTCCAAATCCTTCAGCATAGGCTCTATGCCATTCGGAACTTTATCCATCAGTGAAAACATTAAATGCAACTCTGAAAGATACAAATACTAATGAAGCCAGCAGTCAAAGACCAAATAAAACCCAAATATACTGTATTTCTGCTATGGGTATCTCAAGTGGAACACTAAATATGTGAAGCACAGATAATAGAATTCATCCCTTAAAAAGAAAGATGTTTTGAGTACTCTTCTAATTCTCATTTCACAAGGAGATCCAACAGAAGGCAAAGCAAGATATTTATTGATCTGTGATACTAGCTTATGCATATAGTATCACAAGCTCGATTAAACCTCCCTAAAATCAGTGGCAACTTGAATTAACTCCAGGTTCTGCCTGCCTTAAATCCCTGGCAAAAATGGGTCTCTTTCAGTTGGAAGCCTCCAGGAGTTTATGCAGGAAATTGTATGGATTCAAGACATTTTTTGATTTCAAATTAAAGCCAAACAGAGCTGTCCCTGTGTATCTTTCAATATCAGATTTAAAGGTTTTTTTAATTAAAAGCATGCAAAATTCTGAAGTAACCAAAACTAAGGCAAACAGTGGACTCTTTTTCTAGAAGAGTTTGTTTTTCTGAAAGTTGCCAGTTCAAAAACTTCAAAAAGCGATGTGATTTGTCTACTTTTTGTGAAGATATTTCAACGCTGCTAAAAAAAAAAAAGGTACTGAAACATCAATAATCATCTTAACAAAGCTGTACACCAAGAATACTGGGATTAAGGTCACCAGATTGTTGTAGAGAGACCACAGAGATTTGAACTCAACACAGCAAAAGACTGCTTAATGAAGTAGAACAAATCAATCACGGTCTCTGATCCTTCTTTTGATAGAAAAAAATTTGTAGATTCTCTTAGTTTCCCAATGCTGTGTCTGCTGTAAAAGGGGAAAAGTCTCCTCAGCAATAGTTCTGTCGGCAACAAACATCAACATCCTGTCACCACTGAGGATGAAATATGTTACCAACTTCTGCATCTCAACAGCTGCTGCAGGAGCAAATAGAAAAGCAAGGCACATAAAAAGAAAACAAATCTTTTTAGAAAATAACAATGCAAATTAAAAACCACAAACTTCAAACAACCTTCAATAATAACTTGCAATGGTACTAGAGGCAACTCACAATGGGCTGAATGACAAGATTTCAGGAACCAGAAAACAAAACATTGAGTCAGAGGCATTCTCAGTGCAATTTAGATGTACTGTAAGCGATGGCAGCACTGCTTACATAAAGTCCAAAAGCTCACCCAACTTTTAGAGGATCTTTTAAGCTGTACTTTTAAAAAGGGTAAGAGGGAGAAAGAGATGGCAGAAAAAAAGAGAAATAAAAATATACATTAAAGTGTTCTACATCTGTTCCCGTAAACTGGTGATGGCATAAATAATTCAAGAAAAAAATTCTCCTAAGAACTGGTGGCAAAGGAAGACTCCAGGTGCATCCCTAAAATTGCAGGAACCCAAAAGCCCACCAAATTCTTCAAAGACAAATTTTGAAGTAACAAAATCAAAAGGAGTATTTAACTGGAATTTTTCTCAGAATATATTATGACACTGAGCAGTAAAGAAATCCACACTGTAGTTGTTGGGGCACATTTAGTCTGTTTTCATTTTTTATTCGTAAAAGCCAAGTGTACTTTTTATTTCTGTTGTACTTCAAGAATAAAACTTAGGCCTCCCATCCCCACTACTATAAGCCAACAAAAATACACTAAATCAATTCTGCAGTCTTTGCAAACTATGACATATATCATAGCTTTTAGCTGGAAAACACTATTCCTTCCTTTGCACAGCATGCAACTATTAAGTACCTACTATAACAAGAATATTTTACAGTAGTGCCCAGCTCATAGCCAAAAAAAACCATCAAAAAGGCCCTTTTTTGTCAGTGCTGTTTAATAAAGAAATCACCACTAAATTCTTTGGGGCAAATAATATCAGAAAGTCACATGCATAAGCAAAGTACAGCAGAGGGCACTACCAGATGTATATATGACTATGTATAGCTCCAGTCTTTAATTACGTTCTAGTCATCTGCACCTGTGTCCTTCATTAAAGCATTTCACACAGTTCTTACATGCTAAGTGGAAGTGCTTTGCAAACAAGCACTATCACAGAGCAGACACAGCCACAGAAGAGGACTGCGGGAATATTTCAACAGGTTTCTTTAGAAGATGCTTAGGCTGCTATAGATGAACCCTTCTGAATCTCTACATTTACATAAGCCTCCTGTACTCTCCCAAAGGCTGTAACATATACCCATAAGAAGTTTTGTGGCTTTCTACATTTAGCTCTGGACTACCGCCAGAAATCATGCTGCTAGGTGAACAGATCAGTATGACATAGTTTTGAGGTCAAATATTTTCTGAAATGTTAGCTTTGTATTTTCAACAATATTTTAAGTCATAAAACAGTTTTCGCATTTTCATAGAAATGAAAACTTCATAAAATATTAGGAAATATTCCCTGGCTGCAGAATACCAAAACTTGAAAGGAAAATTAACCTGTGATTTCAGTTGTCATTTTTTTCAATTTCCCTACCTGAATTATGACCTTTTAATAACATACCTAGTTTGTTTTAGCATACAGGACCAACACAAGACTTCTGAATCACAGTAGCCTCTCAATTCCTAGCAGCAGAATTAAAAAAAAACCCAAAAACTTATGAAAACTTTAAAAAGGCACACAGAGATAACTTTCAATACTCACACTGACATATTGGCTATAAAACCACATGAACAGCTTGCAGACATTTTGTTCATTTGACCTACTGGTCTGGCACCAATAATCAGAGTAAGAAAAATTTCTCCCTGTCTTTCAGAAAAAGAACTTTGGAAAGAGATGCTTCACTTTTTTTCCAGCTGTAAATGGGTAACAGGGTTGAAAAGAAGGGGAAGCGTTTGTATCTGAAGTATTCAAATAGAAGGTAAAGGCATATGTAGCATTTACAGGAGTTGGTCAACATGATGAAACTAAGTGTAGGAAAAAATAAAGAAAACAGAACACAAAATATTCTTTTGTCAAGACGAAAGCTATTCACTCATTCAAATTAAGTTAATGTACATACAGATTTCAGAAAAGATAGAAAAAACCATGAACCAAGGATGGTAGTTTTTTGTGGGACAAAATTGTTCATGTGCAGTAATATTTTTCTGTGAAACACTACCACCATCTATTAAAAACTGTAATTTGATAGATCTACACACAAATCTATTTTTATGCAGTTAATGCTGAGTTCATCCTGCACTGTTCTTGAAGCTTCACTTACTTTCTGTTTCATTTCGTTTGATCATGCCTTGGCATTCAGCTAAAATAGTCTCTTTAAAAGATGTCACCAGGGCATTGACGCAGCACTCCATTAGCTGAAATATATTAAACACAGAATTAGCTCATGTAGCCATCTGAACACCATCTGATGTGCCTCAAGTTTGCCATGACACAAAATATAGCCTATTCTCAACAACCAGCTCTATAAAATAATTACTTCACTCACTGATTCATAAAAAGTATGTGCAGTTTGAATAGAATCTATACAGGAACCATATTTATTCAAAATGTTTAGGTTAGTAAGTGTGATAAAACTCTCCTCCAAACCATTAATGAGCTTAGTATTTCTGTCGACTCTTTTCTCTCAAGGGAGCCACCACTTTTGGAACACTAACTACCCTACTTCATTTCCAAGTATACATCCAAGAGCTAAGAATAGTTCTCATTCCAGCATACCCTATTTGGACCAGGCTGGATGGCTTGAACAAGGCACTAGATCTAGAACAGAAACTGCTTGTACATGTCAGAACCATCTCTCTTTTGTCAGCCTCTTTATACAGGTTACAATTTATAGCTGAGCAAAATGAATGATTCACAGCTTAACAAAAGGTGTAAAGCACATTTTGATTCACTGCAAAAAAAAAATCAGATTTAAAAGGTATTTATTTAAAGTAACCTGTTTCCTGAATCCTGTTTCTAATCTCAATGCAGACAATTATGAACTATTTATTGCAGTTAAATCTTCCTCCAGAATCTGAACTGTGCAAAATATTGCTCAAGAGGGAAGAAGGGGAAGGAAAAAAAGAAAAAACATCCTTTATATTAGAAGGCCATATTTAAGCCTAAGAGGAAATCTATTACAGTTTGAATGAAATTCCTATTGCTCCTTTTGTTTACAATGAACAATAACTCTTTCAGGTATTCTAAATAAGCACTGAGAAACCCTTTGCCAATCAGATTGGCCAGCTTATTTTCAAACACAGGGAAAAAAACCACCGTACCTGACTCAAAAGAACAAAGAACAATATCTGAATAAAAACCTGCACTTCAGTTTGAACTTTTGATCTACATGTACTATTAAAACCCCTACAGAAATTGTAGATTGAAAAGTAATACCTACTTTTGCAAAAAACATAATGTGTGATTAAAAACCGTAAAACGGTTTCAATTTACTGCTACCAAATACTACTGTAACAGAAAAACAAAAACTGCAATGTAATAATACTACCTAAGTATTAAATACATAGTTTTTCTAGACATTATACTCACTGCTTCTACAGAGTTACATTCACGTCTTGTTTCTAAGTATCGTAGTGCTCTTTTCTCTTCTTCTTTTAGTTTAGCATCTGCCTGTGCAAAAGTAGAACAGCAATCATTTTAAGCACTAACACTTTCAGAACAAAGTTATAACAGAATTTTTACTTACATATTTCATATAATTCTGTACACCATTTTGTTGCAAATAAGAAGGAGCTTGTGTTCTATAAAATCTCTCTGTTGAATCCAAATATGCCTTTTCAAAGTTATCCCGATATATCTGAAGTTTATCTTCAGGATTAGAACAAAGATTAACTGCAAAAAGAAAGTCCAAACTTACTCTCAAGTCTTGGAAATTTATGTGGCTAATAATAAGCAAATTTTAGTGAGAGTCTTGTATCAAAAGGTTGCACTGAATAATTTGAAACACCTGATAAATGCACACTGATCACAAAAAGTAAGCAAATTTGTCCAGTCCTTGCTCCAAAAAACATTTAGATTAACTACAGGGAACTGGAAAAAACAGCATACTTAGCTCCAGTACTTCAGACATTCAAACATGGTAACCATAAATACACACACAAATGGAAAATTATAAGGATGGAAAAAAGAAAAGCTCAGCATAATTTCCAATAAAGTGAAAAGTTCTCCACCTGACTGAACAAAAAGCTTCTTTTAGACACACTTATTAGAATGACAATGTCTAAAATGAAGACATTTTTTTCCTGTTTTACAAGAATGGAGACAGTGAGCTTACTGCAGTACTTTGCACTGTTTGGAAAAGTTTCCACTTTACTCTCAACTGTTACAGAAAGATAAACAGTCATTAAATAGAATATGCTTTTAAAAAATTTAGAATTGGTCACCTATAGAGCCATCCAAGAGAGTATTAGCCACAAGTTTGATTTAAGATGCTGCAAAGCAGAAGGCAATGGTGAAATGTCATAGAAGTTTCAGATACAGAGATCTGTTCTGCAAAGATGAAAAATGCAGCCTGCTTAGCATTTCTTCTTCAAACTGTCTGAAGAATCAGAAACAGCATGTAAAGGAGTACAGATAAAGTTGTATCTGCAACCCTAAAAGGTCAAAAAGTTTTCTCTTTGAAAACTTGGATTTTGCAGCAACTGATACACAGGTAAATCACCTAGAAGCTAAAGATTATACACAGAATTTAATTGGTACCACGTATCAACAAGAACAACAACAAAAAATCAGTAGAAAATGCTGAGATAATAATTTCAACTCTACCAAAATTGCCAACTTTGTATGAAGAAAATTAATTTACTAAAATGAGGAGGCAACAGATTGTCTCCTGCAAACCATACCGTATGATTCTCGAACTCCAATAACGAGCTGAGAGTCGAAAGCTTCTCCTAGTCTTTCTGCATGAACTAGCTTCATTGCACTGTCCTGAAGTCGGTTTTTTATATTTGAAAATATAGATTCATTCCATGTATCTAGCATGAGCTGTATATCAGGAGGAAGAAAAAAAAAATCCCGTCAGAAAGGTACATGCAGACCTAAGTTTGTCCAAAAGAAATGCAAAAGATCAGAAACAGAAATCAAGCAATTTATAATGTAATGTTCATGTCACAAAGCAGTTCAGCTATGTTAGAACTTCATCTTGCTCTGAACTTGTTATAGAAATAACATTGAGCTTACATTCTAAGCTTACTTAATGTAAATGGACAGCTGGGGAAAACAGTCTTTAACGCATGCATTATTCCATAATTCTGTATTGTTTCTACAGTTCTTGGTAAACAGTCAAGTAACTTTTCCAGCAATGCAAGGTGTCAGGAGTTGCAATACCGGAGGGTACTTCTTAGCCAAACATCCAAATATAGTTCACCCTTTGGCAGGTGCAGTCTTAGCCAAAACTCAACCAACACCACAGTTATATAAAGGAAAAGACTGATGGTTTTGGATTGCGTTTATCTAACAAGAAAGTTCAGTATGCAAATAATGCATATGTAATTTATAAAAAAACCTCCAAACCTCATTGAAGCACTGCAAAGTTTAAAAATCAGTTATGCAGGCTCCTATCAAAATCCTCATCACTCAGTGGGTCCCTTTATATTCCACTGCATGATCTATTTATTTCTGGCAATTGATACTGATGCTCTGCAACTGCATTGCAGAACACCTGACCACTACACGTGTGCCCACCTAAGCCCTATTAGCTGTTCAGTAGTAAAGACTTGAAGCATGCTACATATTTGCTAAAAATCTTAATTTGCTTAAATTTCAAGTCACTGAGTTATATTTTTTCCCTCAGATGCTGGATCTGGATCATTCTATAGGCCACTGAATACCTAATGAAATTATGCCAAAGCTTCAAAGACAATGTTATTTTTTCTATCCAACTCAGGCCACTTCATTGCTTTAGAAGAAAGCTCAAACTTACACTATCTAGAAACATGACAGTAACTGCTATGAATGCAATTTAAGCACAATAACTGTCAGTCTTCACTGGCAGTGGAGAGCAGTTGGAATCATAAAATTTACCAATTCAAACTTTACGTCATGACTGTGAATAAGGTTACTAAAAATGAACTTAGGATGACTTGACACCATTGTATTACAAAGTTAATAGTAAGGATTAGAAGATCTTAATGCCATTCTTGCTTTGCAAATTTTAGATTTTAGCACAGCAAGCACCTAATAAAAGTCAGATATCCTTTCAAGAGAGTTAAGTTTACCATACTTTATTCTTAACTTCTCTATAAGTGCCTCTCAATTTCCACTAAATTTCCATTTCTGAGACTGAAGTCATACGTATTGGAAGGGAAGGTTTAAAACATTGCAACATTCTTAGAAGCAAAGCTTTATTTACGCTTCCTCCATTATGTTTTTCATTATTTTATTGATATAAACATTCTGTTGCACGGTGCAATTATAGAACTGAGTTACAAGAGCTGAAGTGAGTAAAAAAATGGAGAAGGAAATGGTGAAATAATGTCAAGTAATCTGATAGGTACATTAACAGCTTTGTCATAGTCAAACTTCTAGACATTATGGATAGGGAAGTTTAATACAGATATTTGAAGGAAAACACATGTATTATTTTGGGTGACTATGTGAAGAACTTCTCAAGCACGGGAAAAGTGTCCACAAGGCACTTTTTGGAAAACTACAGAGAATATCAGAAACAGAAAGTGATCTTCAGCAGTGAATATGAAATAATGAGATAGGTTGGAGACTCTGGACTTTAATGTCCCTATGATGAGCTGGTCCTCACTGGACTGCATATGAGACATGACACCTCCATCAGCTTCAGTCCTGACCAAAATTTGATTGTTAGAAACCAGTTCTTTCTCCCCAGTTCTCTTCACTACTCTGTCCACTTCACCTTGTTTTTCCTTTAATTTCTTAGTTCTCCTGCTTTCTGCATAAAGCAGAGTTAAGAGTTCAAGTTTTCCAGATCCCGGTGAGTCTAATAAGATCACATACTTTCTCCAACAAACAATGCAAACTAAAATGGTAACTTGAGGTGGTCATTCCTCTTTTTGCTGCTGTTCTCTCTCTCTTTTCTTCCAGAGGTATCGGGGACAAGATGTCAAAATAGAAGGGCCAGAAAAAAGCCTTGCTCAAAGTAAGGCATTCAAACTATTTTGCTCTTCCCATCCTGGAGATGGGGGAATAGTTAAAATGATCTTCCATATTAAAGACTGCTAAAGAAATTTCATTTCCCTACAGATACAGTCTGCAATGAAAAGGAAAAAATTATGTTAAACTAAAAGGCTTAACACTTTACAACTGGTATCCTTTGTTTTCCTTATAATAAACGACTAAAGCAACTGCTAGGACCACTATTCACAGGACTCAGAACACTGAGCACTCCATACTCAAGCTCCTAGACTTTCTTATAAGTTTGACATGAAACAGTAAAAAGATCATATCCACGAGATTCCACATGTTCAATATTTTCATTGATACGACTGGCAGTTTGGAGGAAAAAAGGGAAATGGAGGTATTAATAGCTGTATTTAACTTAAGATGACAATATTTAACTGGTCACTTATAAAATGCAGAGATATGTCCCAGTTAAGATTTTGGCCTAGGGATATAAACCAGGAGCAAAAAAATACTCACTTATGTATACAGGTACACTTGCTAACCACAAATATAGAAAACGTAGGTGAATTTACAACTACTTGCCATTCCAGGATTCAAGTCATAATTTAAAAAACCCAACCCAAACCAAACAAAACCCAAAAACCCCCAAAACCTCCCAAAAAAACCCACCAAAATCCAAACAAACCCAAAGCCCAAAAAAGCAGTGCTTTAACCACACAAACAAAACTGTTAACAGACAAAGCAACACTGCAGAAACAAAGTGAAACTATTGCAGAGAGGGAAAAAAAAAAGTTGCAGGGTTGTTCTGACCCTCCCACCGAAGCAAAGTGATACATCGTGTTACATGAGTGGTGAGGTTTCATTTTCAGCTACAGAATCCCTCCAGTGCTGTTATTGTAGGCAAACAGCGCGCAACACAGCCCTTCATACCGATCACTTACCTTTCGAACAATACTGTCTTCTACATTAGACTTCTTGTTGCTGCCCTGCTTGCCCATTAAAGTAATCTCTAACTGACAAAACGGCTTGGGCAAAATATCACACTGTGTGAAGAACTTGCGCCACTCCACTATATATGCTTTCAGTAAAGCTGTATCATCTTGATGACTCAGCACTCTCTGGAGGGAGGGGAGAGAAGAGGAGGCAATTTATAAACAAATTTATGCACAAAATATGGGCTGACTTTGCTTATACTGAAAATAACTCCCCATATAAAATTCAAATATACAGATATATCAGAATAAGAAAGTCTCCATATTTAAGTGCCATTTAGTTTATGGAAGTAGTTATTAACCCATGGCATATGGGTCAATTCTAAAGGGTAAAGAAATACAGCAACAAAGACGTAGTCAGCAAGCTTGAATTTTCCAAATTAACTTTTTTTTTCTCTCCTTTTAAGCCATCTGCAAGTCAAAAATATCAAAACCTTTGGGATGTATTGGTACAACCATATTAAAAAAAAATCAAAAAACATAAACCTGTAAGGACTATGTTACATTCTATGCAGTGAAAAGTTTTGATTCAATGGCATCTACTAACCTTTCATTAGTCCCAGACAGCTAGTTAACATGTATATTTTAATAAAGCCTGTAAACCACAGCTACACTGTACAATGGTTACCAAAATGCTTAAAAACCTGCCTCTCAAATAACAGCCAACACAAACCATATCAAAGGCCTCACTTCAGCATAGCATTTATGTATGTAAGCAAGTAAGCTGTGGAACTTAAAAATCAGCATTTATATGCTTGGTTATACAAGTGCCTCTATAAGAAACTGTTTTCCTTAAGCAAAGCCTTAGTGGTGTAAATCACTTCACTAAAGAAAGATTTTACAGATTTTCTCCTTTACAAAGGAGACAGGAGACAAAAAGATTTTCTCCTTTACAAACCTCTGTAATGTGATTTTTTAATTTTTTTTTTTTTAATTTCACAGTAATCCCCTCTTTTAAATCCCTTAATACAGACAACATCTTTTGCTGTATGTTTTACAAACACAAGAATTTCCTTTGAGTCTATTGACAAACTCAGTCATCTGGAGGGAAGCTCATAAAGCTGGACAGCTTAAGCTTGTTGAGTCAAAAGCACAGATATTTGTGGTATGCTGTACATATGGCTTATTTTAAAGCCATCCATGAACATGTCAGCACAGCACTGAAGCCATATAAATTATTTTTTTTCTCAGTAATTTCTTATTGAAAATTCTGCCTTAATAAGTTTTCAAGTGGAAGAAGATTCCATAAGCAGTGTTGGATAAAGAAAGATAATGTTGTGTTTTGGTTTTTTAAAATATAACACAAAAATCACTGACCACCCCAGCTTCGAGCACTGTGAGAAAACAATGAGGCAAGGCAAATGCTCAAGGCTAAGTCTTCTTTTTGTCAATAGAAGTTTGCAGGGTAATTATGATCCCCAGAACATCATGAAATTTCAAACAAAAAAAAAAGTAATGCATTTAGATCCAATGAAAGTCAGAACTATAT
Source organism: Sclerurus mexicanus (assembly GCA_013396755.1). NCBI lineage: Eukaryota > Metazoa > Chordata > Aves > Passeriformes > Furnariidae > Sclerurus > Sclerurus mexicanus. The sequence goes on from VWZF01002689.1 coordinate 273,550, forward strand.
GGTTATTTTTCTAACAATATGAATAGAAGTTATGAAATGTTAAGAACTTACTGCTTGTGCCTGTTTAATAAAATCAAGGATGTCTTCCTTCAGAGCCTGATGGATTTTTGCTGGACCTTTATCATCCCATAAGCAAACTGCATGTACATCTCTAGAAAACAATTTATCCACCTTTTAGTACCAGCTACTCAAATTTTAATGCTGTAATGTATAAGGCTTAAACAGTCATAATTTCAGTATGTCTAAGAAATTAATACACTTTATCATGGTCAAACAACACACAGTTAGGTCCCAGTGACACAAGCAAGAAAACAAGTTTGGGGAAGAGACTGAGGCTGTAAGAAAAGTCCCGGAAGCAAGTAACTGCGACCCATCTAGGAGAAGGCTATGGTCAAGAAGGAGATCTCAAAAACAATTCTGTTTTCAGTTCTGTTCAATAATCCTTATCGAATGAAGGGCAATTTTTAAACCTTTTCTTTGACAAAGATAGAAATCACTTGCCAGTAGCAGCATTACTACTCAACCCATGCTATTCTAAAACACTCTCGTTAAAATGCAGCCTTCACTGACAGTTTCACAATCATCCTTGTGCTACAAAGGAAACAGACCTTTCTCATAAGAAATCTGAACTCTGAGGGATCAGGTAATTTAAAAGATGATTTAATTAGTTTAGTAAGATCACTTAACATTTCACGAAAGTGGTAGCATTTTAAAGTGGAACCTTACTGCAGAAAAGCTACCAAACAGCACTGCAAAGCAAAATTCCATTACTGAGTTTTAATCAACATTAAAGTAAAATTTTCCCTGACAAGTAAAATTTTTCCTACCCAACAGCCCAGCAAGTGTAACTTAATTCCTACTCTTTCCATAATGAAGACTAAATAAAGCAAGTTATACTCCTAACCACACATCATATACAATGTGGCCTAGCAAGCCTTTTTTTGACTCATTACCATCCACTGGTTCTTCTGCCTTTCATTAATAAGGCCATATCTTTGCAGAAAAGCAACCATATAGAATTATTACTTTGTTCCTATTAAATGAATACACTTATTTCAATACAAAATCAGCTTTTTTACTTTTTTTCAGAAAAAACAAAACTTGCAAGGTAAAAAGTTCCTTTGACACAGATCAAAGGTGCAGGCATAGGACTTCAGAGGTTTACCTAACTGGTGGAACTGTACGCAATGTTCACATGCAGAAAAGGTGTTACTGCATTTAGAATGTCACTGTTTCCTGACAGTAGTGAAAAAAAAGCAATACTTGATAATTATACTCAAAGGACAGGTAGAAGACACCTACAGATTTTGAATTTTTATTAAGAAGCTTAACAAAGAGCACTGTCCAAAATTATGAACTTATGAGAGTGGGCTCCTTTCCCTCAATAGCCTTATTTTAGCCATGAAGTGACTTAATTTCTGTTCAATAATTCAGCTACAAGAAAAATAATAAAGTTTCAATCCTAACGTAGAATTATTGAACTCGTTATTAATAATTAAAGAAATTACTCAGAACTGAATTTTTACCCTAACTATACCATGTTTCTGACAACTACTACAAAAGAGACATCATAAGATATTAACACTCATTATGTGATAAATTACTGTTCCTTTTGGCTGGCAGAAAAGTATGACAGGTGCAGTAAGATGGGTGTAAAAAGAGCCACTCCACCTTCCTCGCCAAAAAGAGCAATAAAGACACAGACTGTACCAAGACTGCATCTCAATAAAAACTACTTTTGTGACAGATATTAAAAAGCCCGAGAGTCTGCAGGTTTAAGCTACAACTGTATTTGAGAGAAAATAACTCCACTGAAACAGGGATTATTTTACATATACTTCCGATATATATTTTGTAATTCACTCCCATATTATGTTGGCAAAAAACAAATTATGTATTTTACGAAATAAATCATCACCTAACAGGAAGCCACTTCCAGCTTTTTGGAAGGAAGAAAATGGCAGGGTTTTCAGAAAATACATTAACGCAAACACTGTCTGAAAAGTATTATTATATTATTCTTAGGGTACAAAAATATTCAAATTATACCAGTTAAACTGCACCACCCTGCTACTTCAGTAGCATTCTTAAATTATTTTAGAAGAAAGCCATTCAAATCAGAAAAATGTAACATTCAGCTAACTGCCTTCAAATGAACTTACTTAAAAAGCAGTAAACATTTTCTCTCTAATTCAAAGGAAAAGTCTGTGGGCAGATACAAAACTTATTTACCATGGTCAGCTGAAATCAAAACCTCTGCTGTTCTTTCACTATCCTATATGCAAGGATCTGAATCTCAGCAAAACTCAACTTTTGCACATTTACACTGGTGTAGGTACATTTATTGCTTGATAAGAATCAAACGAGCACTTTTGTTCTGTGTTTCCACACAGTCTGCATCACACATGACTTCTCTATCAGAAGTAGTACAATAACTGTATTCCCATTAAGCAGAAGGATGTAAGGTACTAAAAAATTACTTACGAGAACAGATCAAACCATTGCTGTTTTGTGACAGACTCCTGACGAAGAAGTTTCAGAACAATAGGGCGCATGAAATCCCATTTGTCTTCAAACTGAAGTGAACCTTTATTCTAAAAGGAACAAAAAAAATTGTTAATAAACCATTTTCTTATCTAAAGTTATCTTTAAGGATTGAAGTTTCTAAAGTTAACATAAAAATATTTTCTTCTCAGAGGTGTCCCTCATAAGCTAGAGTTTGAGCTACACCACCGTAGCTGAACAAGAATTTTCACAGTATTATTTTAAAAAGTGAGAGCTATTATTTGTTTCAAAGAGAAACAGACTTCCAACTTCTTCATTTATTCACTGCATTAGCTACAAGAAACAAGTTCTAGCAAGTGTTCTTCTGTTGTAAACGGAGTTACACACAGACAGCATGAATGATACTCGGGTCAGCTTCACTGTCACAGCAAAGATAGATGCCACGAAAGTCATGAGGCAGAGTTGTAAACCCGTCTTGAATAAACTACCCTGATCAAAATGGCAGCCAGGCATCAGGAATTGTACCTGTGGATGATGCCGTGTATCCTTTTTCTCTCACCGTATATTTGGCATCAGCAGTAAAGAGGGAGGAAGGAAACAAAGGTAGGAGCTGCTGTATGGCAGACTCCCTCTTCCTGTGGGTTAGCTGGCCACAGGCAGTCTGAGGGCCAAGACTACGGCTGGTGCAGGTGAGTATTATTTACACTGTGCTGAAAAATCAAATCCAAGGTGAATTTTTCAAACTTACAATAAAAATTAAGAGGAGAGCTAAAGAAATTAAGTGCTCCTACATAATTCTGATTACTCTGAAAAATCTCATCATAGTATTCAGACTTTCATTATTAAAAAAAAACCCCAAAACACTACAACAACTTTGCAAGAAAAACAGCAGTTCTACTGCATACATTGTGATTCTATTTGCTTACAGTTACACATTTTAAAAAGAAAAACCTGCAATTAAAAAACTAGGTTGACTGAGAGTTCTGTGGCAGAAAGGCTACTGGTTATCTGCAGTGTGACGTTCCAATGCACTTTTTACTTTTGAACAGATCATTGTCTTGGTCAGCGATACGACATTTGACACAATTCACTTCAAATACAGCAAATAACACAGTCCAGCTACTTGAAACTCTGACAAGTGCACTGTTCTGCCACTAACATCTCTTCAGATAAACAAGCACAAGCAGCACACCACGTTCCCTCAACCATCTCCTTTTAATTTCTACATGGAAATGTACAATTAAAACTGTTATTTAGTATTCAGAATAAGCACTCTTTGGCAACTGTATCCCCTGGTGCTCTTAAGTGCAAAGATACATCTTCAAGCTATAAAGATGCAACAGGAGCCACAGTAACTACTTTTACAGCAACAGCACCTGGAGGCCTCACAGCATTATCAAACCACTGTGGTAGGTACTGAACATGGTTTTCATGGAAGCAGCCCCTGTTGATAAGTTCTATAAATCTTTCAACATAAAAAAATAGAAAAATAAATTGTTTTCAAAGTCAGAGAGACAGTTTTGCTTGTTCTTTCCCACTGCAACAAAAAGTCATTTGAATGCATCATCTTTGAAAATCATCAACTACATGCTTCCCCCACACAGAGTTAGCTTGACAACTATTCCCTAAACTTTGATGCATTGTTCTAATCTCTCCTAGTCCTGTGAAAATTATTAGTTTTTACTTGCAGATACTTCTGTTTCAAGTCCCTCTTTGAAGGATAATGAACTTGAAAGACCAGCTGCTGAACAGTTAGAACTTACAGAAAAGGCATTATAAAGCAAGTAAAAACAATTCCCTCCTAAGTTTTTCTTTGGAGTGAAATTTCAGAGTAGATCCCCTAAGTTTTCTGGAAGAGGTAAAAAAAATCTGTCTGCAATTTTTGAGAAGGGTAATTCAGCCCTTCACGGAAAACAGCTGAAGATAAAACCTAAATGCTCTATCTTTGTGATTAAGATTAATTTCACTGTAAAACATGGGGGGGGGGATTGCAAAAACAACTGTTTATATGATTTAAGACTGTGAATACCTACTTCATTCTAAGAAGCACACCTAAAACTCAACTTCAGTTGTAAAAACAACTTATCCACTTGAAATGAACATCTGCCGACTTAAGAATTCCTGAAAACAAAGCTTGTCCTGAAATGTCATTAGGGGAGTTTAGAACTTTGTTTCCTATATGTAGAAGTAAATTTTTTCCCCACATTTCCTCTTTTATTCCTTAATTAAGCAGAAGAGGAAATAAATTTAATGGATGAAAAATCCCACTCAACTAAACTATTCTTTAAGTTCAATAAACAATTCAACATCATCTAGATAGACTCATGCTTCCATGACCTTACACTTTTGTACTGAAATTACAAGAAGAAAGGGTTCATTAAATACCACTGTGTGTTGTTCACACTCATTAATTCTACTCCTCTTAGTGCATGAGAAAAAAACAAATTCTATAGTAGGAAAGGAGGTCAAATGGTGGCAATCCTTAGTTGATACCAAAGTCACCACATGGAATTTCTGAGCAGTATTTCCTGAGCCATCTTTCTTTCTTAGCTTGCCTCAAACTATAGTTCCCAAGGAAAGGTAAGCAGGACGGTAAGGCTTACCTTGGACAAGAAAAAAATTACTTCACTTCTCAGATCTTCTCTGAAAACATGGACTACAACTAGAGCCACACCCTGGCTCAGTAGCCATTCTAGAGTTTAAAATTTAATGTTTGAAAAATAACTCCACTTATTAAATAATTTGTTTCAAAAGTCACTTCATTAAATTTGTTCTTAAGAGATTTCAAGTTCCATTTTAACACTAAACTTTATTTGAAATACATACTACTTTACACCCTATATTGAAATATGTACTACAACTTGACTCTTGTCTGTTCTTCACTTCTATGCACAAACACTCAGATAAAACAGATATAACAAGGCAATGCAATACACCAAGACCACCACGTTACTGTCCCCCTTAACCTCGAGATGTCTATTTGGACTTTCGGTGCTCTTTGCTGTGTACTCACTATACTCCAGGCCACAAAAAAATTCGGCCCTCATCTCTGCCAGATCCTCTGAACAGTACTGTAACAAAGCAACATCCTCTAGGTCTTACTGTACACCTTATCTGCATATGAGTAACACTTTCACCTTTACTACTTCATTGTTTTCAGACAGCATGAATATTAAGGCTAGTTCACAGAGGGATGAAGTAGGAAATATGATGTCATAGACTGAAATAAACACTGTCTGAATAATCTCTGCTACCAGCAGCTCTAAAAATCAGTGTAATGATTGCAGCAAGTTCCTATTCAAAGCAGGAAAGTAGCCACAGGGAAAGCTTTCCTATGTAACTAACTAGCGTGCAACATTCCCTAGCTTCTTAAGGATATCCTAAATGAAAACAGTCAGGAAAAACCAGACAAACTTAAAATACAGATCTGGAAACATGTACTTCCAGATGAAGAATTCAAAAATTTCAGATGTGTTTCCAGTTGTCAGTGACAGATCGTTAAAACTGATGCAATGGTAAACAATGTTTCTCATTTCATTTAAGTCCATGGAAAATCTGTTGCATCCTTTGCTGCTTCTCTCCTAACATTAGGCTCATACTGTAGTTCAGCTTTCAAGGATAGACTCCTGCATTTGCTGGCATATCTGCCAGCATGGATGCAGCTACAGGCTTTCTTTACACTGCAATTAGCAGAGGTGCTTTCTGTTCCCAAAACTGCAGAAAAACTCAAGTGTCTTCATGTCACACGGCTGAATTAGTTTAGACTTTGTCACTGCAAAGGGAATAAATTACAAGTCCAACACACCCACTGAAATGAAGTATCCCACTTCAAAAGTGTCAGAGTCACATGCATGTTGAGACAAAAAACTCTAGGGCACTCTCCTAGAAATGGTTCAGTCACCTACCAGAAAGCCACAGCCTCAATGATGGAGAGCAGCTCTTCCACAGGTAGGGCAGGCACCCCTGATCATGTCACGGCTCTTACTAAATACTTCAATATTTCCATCACTTTACAATTTGTTGTATCTCACCAGGAGTCAACATATGATTGGTCATTCTAATTTTGTATTTAAAGAAGGCTCTCCAAGAATATGCTTTTTAGTACAGAAAAGAATTTATAACTGGGAAAATTATGCACTAGCAGAGTTTAAATGATGTCCTTTAAAATTGTGACAGCCACATTTGGATTCAGCCAGTATTTGTTAATAAGAAAAGAATATTTCACTTAATTTTCTCAACTGTGCAGAAAGCTGAACAAGAGAAAATGCTTAGTATGTGTTCATGCTGGCAAAACCTACACCTGTCTATATCCAACTTACATTTGATTATACAGGCTTATTTGAAAGATATGGCAACACCTCACAGATTTTAACACCTCTCCTTTCTTACCCTGGGATTTTTACTGTGCCCAGACATTGATTTTTTCCTGTTAAACATGAAAGCAGAAGTATGTTGCACAGCCTCAGATGGCACAAGACACTGCCGATCAACACTAACCTGGAATCAACAGTTTGCATCTCACAGAGCACTCTCATGAATGGAATTGGGGAACAAAAGGCCTTACCTAGCTCCAATTCTCACACTGGTTTATTTTGCCATGATAAACAAGGCCAAATAACCGTACAATCTTTCCTTCTGTAATGCAGGGATTATACTTAATATTGTCATTGAAAAACTCACTAATTAGTAAGTTATGGTGCCTAATAACACTTTGAGTGACAAGAAAGGCCTGTTTTAGAATAGGTATCTCTGCAGCACTTTCCTAAAACACACTGTGCATATATAGCTTGCTGTCAGTATAAAATACTGGTGATGCAAAGGCCAGTTGCAGAAACATGGCTCATCAACTCAAAGACTTAATTTCGGCAAGAGCCATCTCGCAGAATCAAGGCCTTTGACTCTATTTTCACTTACATTTATTACTCTTTCAAAATAGCTGAAGTGGAATGCTGACAAATCTCATAGGCCTACGTTTCTTCTATCTGCTATGGGCTATCCAACCACGTCTCATGAAAGCACACATCAGTCTTTCCAAAAATCCTCAAACATACAGCAAAGAGATGGTCTAAAACATTAACAAGTAGATAAAACTGCCTGAGCCCTGCTCTAAACACATGTTTTCCCACAAAAAGGGTATTTCTTCTTACAGGACATTATTTTTTTCACCCTTGTTCTTGAACTCTGCAATTTTGAATTTTAAAGTATTTTAAAGTATTACCTGCTTAGATATCTAACTAACTCCTTATAGGCATAAAAATATACAGAAATTAATAAAAATTAACTTCCATTACATTTCAATTTCAAGGAAGACTTTTTTTCAAATTTGTCTTTTTAATACTGGAACCTTTTTTTTTTTTTAATACCAGGAAGAAACAAGGTGATCAATTATTTCTCATTTCTTCACACTGTCTCAGAGTAATAAATACAACCAGCAGATTTAGGCCAAATCTATATGTCCAAACTAGGTCATATTGCTAAAATGCAAGCAGCACTTCTTTGAGACCACCTTTAAAATATAACATAGTGCTGAACACACTATTATGTCCATATTTACGTGTATTTTCAGTTGCTAACTACTCAGGTTAAGCAGACAGCCTTTCCACGGCCTTTCATACTGGTGTAGTTAACTGGTGGTGTAGAAATACTTAATGGAGGCACTGGTAATAGTTGTTTCAAGCAGGCCTGCCTTCCCTGTGCTGGCATGGCCTCAAAGGCCATGCACAGCCTTCTCATACATACCGCAAATATCAGGACAGGCAGTCCTGAGCTCAAACACCGGACTGTCCTACTGAAATCCTCCGTTCCAGCCTGCAGCAGCTTGGGGTGACTGACATCTGCCATCAAACGACGGGAAAGTGCCTGAAAACATCTGACTACAAAAGCAAAGCTGCTTAACGTAGGCGAAAGGCCTCCGTGAGTTTTCCCGTGCAGGAAAACTGCAGCCAACAAAAAAGCTGTAACACGGTGGCCCACCCCGACAACGACACCTGCCCAGGGCGAAGGCATTTCCCAACTCTTTGTTTAACTTAAAACTGCTTTTCCACGCACCTGGACCTTCTCAAATAAACAAAGGGAAGACACCGTGCCCTGTCTCCCGGCACGACGCAGCGGCGCTTCCCAGCGCGGCGTGTCCGGGGCGGCCGAGCCGCGGGGCGGCCGCGGGGTGCTGGCAGCGGCGGCCGGG
>VWZF01002689.1:283596-302337 GCA_013396755.1 Sclerurus mexicanus
TAACTAGCTATCTGAGTAACTAGCTAACTGACTAACTAGCTAACTAGCTAGCTAACTAACTGACTAACTAGCTGACTAACTAGCTAACTCACTAGCTATCTGAGTAACTAGCTAACTGACTAACTAGCTAACTACCTAGCTAACTGACTAACTAGCTAACTGACTATCTATCTGACTGACTAACTAGCTAACTGACTGAATAGCTAACTAGCTAGCTAACTGTCTGACTAACTAGCTAACTGACTGACTAGCTAACTAGCTAACTGACTAGCTATCTCTTTAACTAACTAACTGACTAACTAGCTAACTAGCTACCTAACTAACCAACTCACCCACGCCAGCCCATGGTCCTGTCCCCCATCCGGCCCTACCCCACGCCCAACCTCCGGCGAAGTCGCCACTCACCCTCCCAGTTGCTGCAAGTTTCCTATTTGCAGAATCAGTAAGGGTGTAAGTATCTAACGGGTGAGTGTCCGGAGGTTGGATGGATCCAGGCTCTTCTCAGCAGTGCCAAGTGATAGACAAGAGGCAACTGATGCACAGCAAGCTCCACCTGAAGACGGGGGAGAACTTCTTTACAGCGCAGGTGACCGTGCACTGGAACAGGCTGCCCAGAGAGGTTGTGGAGTCTCCCTCACTGGAGGTATTCAAGAACCATCTGATTGAAATCTTATGCAGTATGTTCTAGGACGAGCCTGCTTGAGCAGGGAGGTTGGACCAGATGACCCACCCTTCCAACATGACCCATTCAGTGATTCTGTGATGACAGGATATTCTGAGTTGGAAGGAACACAGGAAACTCCTCAAAGTCTAGCTCCTGGCAGTGAGACAAATAAATACTTAGTAGGAAAAGTTTGCATTTAGGCACCTTTGGAGAGGGATTTGGAAACTTTCAGGGTTTGTTTATATAAAATAGAATCTCAACCTTTTATTAAAACATTTAGCCTTTGTCTAAAAACGTGTTTTCAAGTAAATTTCACCAACCTTTTCTTACAGGCTCAGAGCCCTGAAAGTTAACGGTGCCTGTTCAGCCTGGCCTGCCATGTGTTGCTGTCATGCACAGCTGCATCACTGGCCACCAGGGACAGCAGCCCTCTCTTCGCCTCTCCCAGGGCATGCCATCTGATGATAAATTAATATTATAGAGGATAAGGACCCTGAAGTGTTATAACAGCTGAAACAAAATATTTAACAAATCCGTACACTGTTGTGGAAGATTCGATAAAGCTGATGAAATGTGGCCTGCAACCTTATTAACTTCAGAAATTCTGATAGCCTTCTCTTCTAAAGGCCTTTTCTTAATTGAGAAGTGAAAAGAAAGTATTGAATAATCTCCTATCTTGACAGAATTTCCAGCTCCTGAATGCTCAGTTAGTCTATTGGTTTTTTTTCTTTGCTGTTATTATATATTACATATTTTATAAATATTTACATATACAATATTCATTGCACATATAATATGCACAGTTACGCAGTTGAACATATAACATATAATTATGCAATATAGATCTAATTGTATTACACACTGTCCATTGCACATATGTTCTACAACAGTGCTGAAGTCAGGAGGCCTCCAGCAGGGTCAGTAAAATGTGTGCATTGTGTATTTGTGCACCAGCTAGTCCTTTCCACAGCCTGTGTATTATGACACGGGTATGTAAGTACCAGAGAAACTAAGATACAGGCAAATGTTCTACAGACCATGATATGGATGCAGCTATTTCTGGGAGACACTACTCCGGTAACTGATTTATCCTCTTTTGCCCAAACCCTTTAAAAGATGTGAGCATTTCCAATTATTTGATATTTTTTGTTCTTTTCAATTTCTGTTAGTTTTGGGTTAATTTTTTGGGGTTTTTTTGGGGTTTTTTTTGTTTTTTTTTTACTATGCTTTCTATTAATGACGCAATTCAGTGATGTTTTTAAACTGCTTTTGATAAATAGACCTAGAAAATAAGTTACTGTAGAGAACTTCATCTCATGTCCCTTTGATGCAAAGCTTAGAGTACAAAATCATGATACAAATCATTACAATGTTATAATTGCAAATTTTGCTTAACCATCATTGAAGCTAAATGAAGTTGGGCTGTGTTTTAAGATGTCATGTTTTAAAATTATGGATTTCTCTATACGTGCATTTTTCATGCAAACGTACAAATCTTGCCACAAAAATGTAAGAGTACAGAGGGCACAGCAGCACCTGAGGACCTTTCATGGTCTGATCTTTCCTAAGTACCCTTACACACCTCGTACTCTTTGCTGTAACATTTAACCAGTTGACATGGAGGAGTCAGCAATGACTGTACTGAATATGAGAGTTCTTGCATCCTGCCCAAATATGCTCTTGTGCAGTAGTTATGAGTAGTGCTATCCAAGGAATAAAAAGAACTTGAACAACTGAGAAGCAGGGAGACAAGGAAACAGTGGTACTTTTTCCCGATACCAAAAATATTGTGCATCTCATTTTGCATGGCTTACACAATGACTGTAATTGTTTGTTTTTTTCCCCTGAAGATCTGTGCATTAATTTTCTGGGAAATAAAAACATCCATGAGACTCAAGGTTTAATGGTATTTTAGTACCACTTCAGGGTGCTTTGACAGTACACAGTGTTACATAATCTTATTTTATTTGCTTTAACTTTATTGCAAATGGATTATTACTAAATTCTGATGGTAATGAAGGTATTAATTTTTGATTAGTATACTGTACTACATTGGCCTACAGTTTTATATCCTTTGCATTGATTGTAAATGACAAAGTGAATGACAATCCCAGAGCTATCCATGGCTTCAAAGTGATTTATGAGGAGCAGCTCATTAAGATTTGGATGATCAGTGAAATTAATACCATCATAGTATCTTAGATGTCTTGGAGTGAATTGATTCCAGGCATAAATCTGTTGGCTTTGAGTGAGTTGCATCAGAGAGAAATATGCATTTCTATGTTCTGTTCTAATGCCCTGAAACACATGTACTCATAAGACATACATAGTTTCCTCTAATGTTCACTTAATCCATGATGGAAAAAAATGTTTGATGCTTGATTAGTTGATTTTAAACTCCTCTCCCATCAAACTAGTTATATTTGGTAGGGATAATAAAACGTACGTTTTTTCTTTCAGTGGGAAAGTCTCATTTATCACTGCTGTGGACAGTCACAATGACATCATGCACAAAACATCCATGAGCCTCTAAAGACAATCCTTTTAAAAGGGCAAGGACACTCAGACATCTACCTGCGGCTGTAAAAAGAAGCACCATCAGTGACCAAACTCCTTCTATGTTTGTTTCTATTTCAACAAGAAAGCAAACACTTCTGGTGTTTACTATCTGGGCTTCACATCACCCTTTCAGTTAATAACAATGGCATTCTGGAGAAATTGCCTGCATGTGGGAGTAAAGATTACTGTTGCTTTCACTTAAAGTTGCCTAAGATTCTGGTATCTTAGCACCACCAGAACCTATGCTGTGCATCTCAGCGTGACCCCTCTGTTCTTATGCCAACATTGTCCTTTAGCTCAAATAACTTCTCTCTCCCTGATGTTTGTTCTTCTCTGATGTATTTTTAGACAACAGTGCTATTCCTTCCCAGTTTCCTTGCTGGAGAACCTCACACATTTTGCCCAGAGTACACTGAGGATGATGTAGGCTGGTGCAAAGTGGCTGTTTGCAGGTAGAACCTGCAGGAGGGTTTTTATTGAGGCAAAATTCCTCCTGGGACATAGAGAAGCACATGGCATGCGTTAGGCAGAATGTGGCCATTGTTCCTCGCCCAAGCACAGGGTTGCAGGGAATTGCTGCAGGGATTTACATCTGACCTCCTAGTGTTTTTCAGACAGGTAGAAATTTACCGTTCCATTCACTGTGTACTTGGGGAGTTATAGTTGGTCTGTGAAGCATGGTAGAGTGAAAGAGGATACAAGGTGAAAACACATGTTCTTTTTTTCTGACCCTTGTTCACATATTCAGTGCTCAATAAGCTTTGTCTCTCTTTTGTTTTAGAAGCTTGTCTGAGAACCAGACTCTCTTTTCCACAGAGAACTGGGCAGATAGAAATCCCAATAAAATGAGCTGTGAATTTCAATGGTCTGATTGACCGGATTTGAGACTTGCATCTTCTAAACTTACATCCTGGCATAGCTCTTTCAATACATATAACACAAACTGTATGTCAAGGAAATGAGAAAAATGATCTGCACAGAGGAGGCTTTTCCCTTGAATAATAAGCAGTAATTATTTTTAAATGGCAAACTAATATAAATTATTACTAAATAGCTAAACTATTTGCTTGGCAGCAAAAACTTAACCAAAATGGACAATTCTCAAAAGTGCTTGCAGAGCAGTGCCAGCCCTTAAAGGTTTTTATTACTGAGATTATGACTGGAATATTTTCCACAATACTTCCCCTCAGTTCTAGTACCTTAATACTTAGCAACTACCACTAACATTTTCAACTGTTGCCCTGCTCACTGTCAGACCTTCATGCCAGACATCGCTTCTGACAGTCTCTTCCTGCAAGGAAACCACACAAGGGAGAAGGTGAAAGGGGAATAAGCCTGCAATGTAGTTGTAGTGCCAGCATAGAGTTATACCCAACCATTGCTGCAGCTGTCCCACAAAACTAACTTATCCCTAGCAGCTACTGGAGTTGGGGAGTCAATAGGCTGCATCTCTGTGCCAGCTCCAGGTCCTTGGTGCTTTCCTTGATCCCACAAGTCCCACAGCAATGATGGATATTTCTGTAGGGTCTTAAGGGCTCTGACGGTGTTTAGTCTCACTGCTCTCCCAGGGCTGTGCAGGGATGGAAGAAATTTTCTCTCTCCTCCTTCCATCCTTATCTTGTGTGACTGAGTTTATTGCTGCAGGAGGCTCACTTTGTCCCTCCAAAATTTTCACAGAACAGGAAAAATCAGTTTGCAGAGGTTATGCAGACTTGAAATCACAGCAGTGAGGAATGGCTGTAACTGAACTAAAGGTGAAGTATCAGCTTGTTTACCTAGGCACTGATTTTATTTACAATGTATAGAATTTCTTTTTGTTACTTTTACTTTTCTGTGGAAGTTCTTCAGCTGCAAGGCGAGCCTTTAGCACCCTGTGATCAGGATTATTCTTAGTTCGAGCTGCCCTTGCAGACTGTGAGGCTGCTGGAGGTTGCTGTCAGCTGGCTGACAGCACTGCTTCCAGGGAGCCAGTGTCTCTCAGCGGGTTGCACAGTGGTGCCATAAAATATGCCTTTTACTGAAATACAAATTATTTAAATACTTTCCAAGACAGTGATCCACTCTAGCAGCTTGGGATTTTCTTTCTTGTCAATTGAATTCCTCAGTTTGAATAAATGAAGATTTACCTGCTGTTACATAAAGAACCTGCTGCTCCCCATTCCTGTCTGGCACCTGTGGGCGATGAGCAGTCATGGGAGAAGATGTCATGCATGTGCTGTGGTGGTGTTTATAGCCAAAGAGTTGTTCCCTGACTCCCCAGTGCCTATATTAAATTTTTGTGGATTTGTGCTCTCAAGCTTTTTTCCTGGTCACACTTTAGCTGTGTGTTTGCTGTTCCACTGGTTGCCTGTGGGAACAGCAACTCCGCAAAGAAAAATGATTGCTCTGTGGAGTTCTGTGCCTACAGAGGTGGGTCTTCCACATTAAAATTCCATTATTATCCTTAAGGAACCTAAGTAATGTAGGTGCTTCCACACACAATTAAGTACTAGAGCAAAGGATTGTTACACAAATGATTGACTTATTTATTTTTTTTTAAATCTATTTATTTTGTTGTGCAGTCCTATCCATTAAGATTTTTAGTGAGATTTTTATTTTAAAGACTCCTCTTTTAGAATTTTAATTTCATTCACATATTTGAAAGATTGTCTATAGACTTTGAGAAATGAGCAATGCAAGCGTTTGCTCTTGACAATTGTGTTTTGATATTTCATGATTTCTTAAACAGTCCAGCATGTTTGTAGTATGGTTCCATGCCCATGTAGAGAATAAGCCCCGAGCCTTCCTTTTTTCTCCCCAAAGTGTAATAAAGGCTGCTGAGATTGCTGTGCCACCTCTGGGTAAAAAGCAAAGGTGGAGACTTGAAGGAGCTGATGTTGTGTGCTGAGGTCTACAGGAAGGGGAAAAGCACTTTCCCTGGATGTTAATTATGTGCAAAGAAGGCAATGAGGCATGTATTCTGTAAGGGAGCTGGAATGCTGAGACTGAAATATCTCTGATCATGGTGCATCCACCCACCTTTGCTTTAAGTTAGGCAACTTGGGTGCCAGTAACAGTTTTGCTGAGGCAGAAAGGGTCTCAGCACAGGGCAGCACAGAGTACTTGGGTGCTCAGTCAAGCATGTATTATTTTCCGTGAGCACAGGACAGTCACCAGCTTGAAGTTAGATTGGTAAGTCAATTCCATACAGAAGGCATAAAGGAGCAGTATAAACATTTGCTACCTCAAAATCTTTTCCTTGGTTACGAGGCTAGTTTCTGCTTCTTTCACGGGACAGATACAACTACAAGCAAACCAAAATATCTGAAGAATTCATGTGTAAAATATTTTAATGAGTAGAGGAAGACATTTATTCTTCCTTATCAAACTTAAAATAAAGACAAAAGAAGTTTAAACATTCTAGGAATCCAAAACAATACTTTTTTATCCATTCATTTGCCTGGCCTGTGAATACAAATAAAACTTTTTTCAAGGTACTTCAACAGTTTTTTCCATTTCCTAACTGGGATTGACCAAACCTAAATTTGCAAAGTTGGTGTTTTCTTATTAATTATTTTCTCCTTTTCAATTTGGCTACCAAATAAGATTTATCTAATTTCTGTAATTTATGGGAATTTCATTCTCTTATCAATATTCACTCTTTCTTGGGGGGAAAAAGAATATACATGCACTGCACTATAACCCATTATATAGCTTATTCAAGCTGTTACTTACATACTGTACTGCAATGCATCTGAAAACAAAATTATATATTTCAGCAAATCATCTATTTATCAGATATTTCTATTAACTGCAAGTGTGCAGTGAGAAGGTACGGTAGTGGTTTAATAGATCATAGAGACAGACAATGTATGAAAGTACATGTTAATCTACATTTTTAGAAATTACAAATAAGACAACTATGTGCACAGTATTTTAAAATGCAGTGAACTTCTCTTCTAGTTGCATTGACAATACCAGTTTCTTACACAGCTGAATCTGACCAAAAGCTCTATTTCCAGTGTAATAAATGTAACACCTCAGGTACAACATTGACAACAGAGATTAAGGCTCTGTTTTGATGATTGTTTATTTCTCTGTGCATACCTCCCCTCCACTCCCCTCTTATCCCAGTCCTTTCCCTCCAACACACCTGATTGTTTTTATACAGAATAAAAAGCTCATAGCCTCCAGACTATTTAGGAAGAAAAAATTAAGATGAAAGCTTTCAATCTGAATGTAATGAAAAGTGTAATGAAATGTAGCTTCATAGTAATAGCAATACCTGGCATTTATAAGGCTATTTTAATACTTTTAATTTTTTATCTTTTTTTTTTTTTAAATTTGGGTATGTCAAAAGAAACCAGTGTCCACATCCCATGATGCTTGACACTCCACAACAGGTAGCACACAGAGGATAGGGTCCAAACTGAAGATCACACAGTCTGATTGAGTCTCAGCAGTCTTTGTGAATTTGAGGAAGAACAATCATCTCTGAGATACAGAAGGTGAGACACAGAAAACATAAATGCCTTTCTCAGAGACACACAATGAACCAGTGGTAGACTTTGGGTCTGTTGACTCCCCAGCCACTGATTTATTTCTTGGCCCATTCTGTCCTCTTAAAGAAGAGAAGATCATCTGAGATACACAACATGGGCCTGGTATCATAAGGGAATCAGTGTCAAATGCACACAGCCTGATTCTGCACTCCCTTTTGGCATCTGCATATTTACTTTGTAAAGAGGGCCTAAAATGCCCTCAAATCAAAGTTGATTTGGTGTCAGTTACTAATACATGTAGTTTAATAGAGAATCAGGCTCACAGCAATTACTCTGTGGCATGCTGAGACTAGAATTAACTACCAGTTTTAATTGCTAATGAATTAAGGCTGATTCCTTATATTAAGGCCTCTATATCCTTTCATGATAGTATAACTGTGCCTTAGTGCAAGTAAGACTCAGGCTATAGGAAAACTTAACCTTTCAGTTTCCTTTGAGGTCAATAATCTTAGTGGCCCTAAATGTATAAAGTAACTGGAACCGAACAACCTGTCTCTATACTATAGAATATTTTAAAACTTATTGTAAAAGAACCTAAAGGTAACTTGAGGGAAAATCAACCCTATGTTTGTTGAAGAAGAAAATTAGATTAGATAGACTTGTTGCCTGCTCTTGAAAATGGAGAATTGTACACGATAACACACCTTTATATGAAGATAACTGGCTTGATGTTTGGTGGTTATGAGTATGCCCAGATAAATTGTAGGTGCTTAACAATTCTGAACATCAAGTCATCTTTTATGCTACTACAATAAAATAGAAATAGATTTATTTGGTATTTAAGTGCTAGACCTAGTTTGCATAAAGCTAGTGTGTGTTACATTTAGAGGATTTAGGAAAATGACCTCAAGCTCAGTAAAATGCTACATGTTCACAGATTTCTCCTATTATTGTTGTTATTAAAAGCTATTATGGGTTGCTTTCTTGGAATAGGGGTTCTCTAACTTTGCTTTCTGTAGCCAAGCATTATTTCAGAAATTCTTCCCTCTCCAAATGCTCTATTGATAACAGTTTTAGTTTAAAACCTTCCTATTTTAGACAACAGTTTAACATTTGCTGGCTAAGAATAAAACAGTCCTTGCTCTATTCAAATTTAAGGCCTGGGTCCCCATGGGTTGCAGCACTTTTTAACTTACTTCTGGTTAGAAGTAAATCTATTTTTTAAAGCTTATATGCAATTTGTGTAAATTAATGTAATTCTTTAGGCATCAGTGTGACTATGATAATTACCCAGCTGAGGATCTGGCCACTGAAATGTAACTCCAGTGGTTAGGAAATTTGTTTCGTATACAAGTCAATAACAGCTGGATCATATGTGATGTTATGTTTAGTTTCATTGGCAATTCAGAAAATATTTAATAATAAATTCCATTGTTTCTATTCCCCTGTTTTTGTATACAAATAAATAATCTTTTCTAAAACATTCTTTTTCTTTAGTAAGGCTTGTATTCATAGTCATATCAAAAGCGTTTACTATTGGAGCAATCTTTCAGTTCGCTTTCTTTAGAATTATCTTTATTATCAAATTCTACAGCATTCTAAACTTTAATAGTTACTAGCAACCCTGCACTTGAGTAAAGAATCACATTAAAACAGTATAAGGTATACTGTTGTCTTGTCCAAAGCCAAGGCAGGAGGAACAAAAGTAATGAGGTCATCTGATCCTCACCTATCAAGCCTTGAATTTTAAACAGTATTCAAAATACCAAGCCCAAGTGAGGATGTTGTCACGGTGATTATTGCACTTTCTCAGTGTCTTGCTATAGCATTTGTTTTCCCTTTAGCAATACAGAATTTCTTTTCCTGAAAACCACATAAAGTTATCGTACTCTGTAAAGAAAAAAGCACTTAAACTTCTATGAATTATGACCTAGACAGAAGGATTCAAAACCAAATTACTGTTCTATGATTCAGCTATGTCATGATCTAATATTGTTTCAAAATTATTATTCTGCTATTTAGGTTGGCATCATCTTCTGAACACCCCATGGGCTCTTTGGCAATTCAGCAGATGCACTGTCTTCTGGGCTTTACAGCTTCTTCTGATGAATGTACAACATTCGGAACAAAGCCACTCTTTACACCTTCCCATCCATCTTGTATTGAGATTTCTCCATTTTTCACAAGTTCATAGATGTCTCGTGTAAGAATTGTAAAGGACTCTTCAACATTCGTGGCATCTTTTGCTGAAGTTTCTATATATTTCATACCGCAGTCAGATGACAGTTTTTCAGCTTCTTCTCTTGTAACCTCACGCTGTGACACTAAGTCACATTTGTGTCCTACTAACAGGAATACAATCTGAAAGGGCTGCACGTGCATTTTTGCTTCTTCTAGCCAGTCCTTCACATGTTCAAAAGATCGCCGATTTGTGAGGTCGAACACCAGTAAGCCACCGACAGAATTGCGATAATAAGAGCGTGTTATTGACCTATGAAGGGGAAAAAAAAAAAAAGAAAAAGGAAAATTAAAATGCATTTTCGCTTTATTCATAAGTAGATTACTTTTCCATATGGGAATGTGTTTTAAAGCTACTTGGAATTTATTAATTTACCTATTAGACACAAACCAATTTTTTTCTTATATTCAAAAGTCACTTTCTAAACATTCTCAAACCCAACATCTCCAGGGTGAATTTTGAATGCTGAATTATTTTGAAAAGTGGTCTTTATTAGCAAACTGTGAAACATGTTCACAGAATAAAAGATATATGCTTTTGTTGTCAGTCTGAGTCCTTCAGTTTCATAAAAACACGCACTTATCTTTGTTCTAATCAATTATTTCAAAATTAAGTACGTATGCACATGTCAAGAAACCTGGAGCCCAAACTTGCCAATGTAGAGGTATATCCTTTTGTATTCCTTGCAGAAACACACTTTAAAAGGTTTATATAAATAATCACAGCTCTTTGTGCTTGCAGAAGTCAACAGATAGAGAAAGGAAAGTCCCTGATCAAAACTATCCAGAAGCAACTGAACTAGGCAAACACACACTTATTCCATCATTGGCGAGGGACACATTTGCCTCCAGCATCTCTCTCACACAGAGGTTCAAAAGCTCTTTATAATTTCCAAGTTTATAATTTTTTGGCATGAGGACTGGCAACAGATATTTTCTACTTTTGGGTCCTCTATGTTCCAGAAAATTCACTAGAAGGAATTTTGGAAGTAGGAAACACTTCCTCTTGTTGAAAATATTTTTAATGTGTTCTAGAATAAGAAAAAAATGTTACAATGTAGAGAGAGAGAGAGAGAAGATACAGGAACTAATTATTGTAAGTCTCTAATCATGAGCAATAGGGAGGATGGAGAAGGTGAGAAGAGGCATTTTAAGAAGTGACAGCCTACCAAGGAGTGGATATGAACACTTGTTACAAGCATAAATACACAGTTAGTGTATATGTAAGTATTCTCCAACTGAAATGAGATGCACAATCTCTATTAAAAGACATAATTTGAAATTATAACTTAGCCAAGAATTCATTCCATTTTATCTCATGATTATGAAGAGAATGCAGCCTCAAAACCTTTGAAAGCAGGATGAACTGTACACAGTAAAATATTCTTCCATAACAGTAGCTCCCTCCAATTTTCAGTTCATTGTATTTCATGTGTTTCTTTTATAACAATTGGAACATGGACAAATAATCATCAGCAGTAGTCATATTACGGATAGGTAAGTGCATAGCTAGATAAGACTTAGGTTTCTTGGCATATAAATTCATTTAGCCACAGCAAACAGCAATTGAAATGGTTTTATTTAGATAATGGGGAGGGCCTGTTTGCCCTAATGTTTAGAAAGATCTTTTCTATCTTCCTTGCAATAGAATCCATACAGTGACTCTCTGAATATGAAGACAACAGGATCTTACTCTCAGATTAATTCAAATAGCCTAGATATGAAAAATTACATACAGTTTTGCAAAATTGTTTAAGACCATAAATGAGGGGCATCACATTTTGTGTAGTATTAAATGAAGTTGTCATAAAGATCTGGTTCTGCTTTTCTTAACCCTTTTTTTTTTACCTGTAGAGTGTCTGCAAACACAAATGAGTGCATTAAAACAATTCAGGCAGTTCTAGAAAGAACGACCATGAAGAAATTTTTCTTAATAGCTATCTATCTATCTATCTATCTATCTATCTATCTATCTATCTATCTATCTATCTATCTATCTATCTATCTATCTATCTATCTATCTACCTATCTATCTATGTCCCACCTGGCTACGACCTCTTTGCAGGTAGTTCTAGAGGGTAAGACAGTCCCTTTTGAGCCTCCTTTTCTCCAGGCTAAAGAACCCCAGCTTCCTCAGCTGCTCCTCACAGGACTTGTGCTCCAGACTCTTCCCCAGCTTTGTTGCCCTTCCCTGGACATGCTCCAGCACCTGTCTCTTCCTTGTACTGAGGGGCCCAGAACTGAACACAGGATTCGAGGTGCGGCCTCACCAGTGCCCAGTACAGGGGCATGATCACTGCCTTGGTCCTGCTGGCCACGCTATTGCTGGTACAGGCCAGGATGCCATTGGCTTTCTTGGCCACCTGGGCACACTGATGGCTCATGTTCAGACACTGCTGACCAGCACCCCCAAATACTTTTCTGCTGGGTTGATTTCTAACCACTCTGCCCCCAGTCTGTAGTGCTGCCTGAGGTTGTTGTGACCCAAGGGCAGGACCTGGCACTTGGCCTCATTGAACCTCATACAGTTGACCTCAGCCCATTGATCCAGCCTGTCTAGACTCCTCTGGATGATGTTTGTTAAAAATATGATCTACAATAACTGAATAGTTTTACTATTAAGGTGACTTATTACTTGCAGTTACATTTTAAAAGAAATTATTCCTGACAAGGCAAAATTTTGAAGCAGAAAATTTAGGTCATCAATTGGGAAAAACATCTGGGCATGTGAATGTGGTAGGTTGTTCAACAGTATCTGAAACATCTTACAGATGCAAAATGTTTGACTTAAACACGGCAATCAGAGTAGATTAAGTATTAGTATTATTTTTGATAGAAAGCTTACAGTTATTTGGAAAAGAGCTGTGTGAAGTGGATGTACTCACTTATGCCCTTTATCACACTCAGAGAGAATGAAAGAGCACTGACTGATGGTCTGGTAGGTCTCTGCTTTTGGTGTGGGTTTTTTGTTTGTTTCTTTCTTTTTCTATAAAACTAATTGTTTCTTACTGATATTAGCAGTAAAGATGTTAGGGCTTCTAAGTGCCTTCCACAAGGCTTAGTCAGAACTATAACACCAACATCTAAATTGTACTACACTCAGCTGCAGATCTAACCACGGTGCCTGAGAAAGTTCCCTGGGGACCTGAGTGCTCTGCCTCTGCACAGGCTGTGAGCCACTCAGTTGAGACAATCCTGTTTTCCCTCTTAGCTCAGACCTTAGCTGAGAACAGACTATTGATCCAGGTGAGAGGCCAGAAGGGTTTTGCTTGGGAGGGCTTCTCAAAAGCATGTGGGCACTCTCAGATGGGTTCAAGCTCCTCACAAAATGCAGATGAACTCTGTTTTAGCACAGTGGAGGAACCTATCTTTCACACAGATGCCTCGTGTGCCGCTTCACAAGACACAGGTCAGTACAGAGGTTCAGAAGACATAGAGCTTTACGGATTTCACAGGCCTATGTCTTCACTGAAAAGCCCGATGATGAGAGTGCATGAAGGCCAAAGAAAGATGAGAAGGGTTGACAGTAAAAGGCTCTTCATGCAACAGCTGGTAGATTTGTAGGTCTCCTTGGGAAAGTTGTTATGAATGCAGAGTTTACCTGTAATCCATGGAAGACTGAACAAGTCCTGACCAAGAAACTGAGAGAGCTTTAGTAAAAAGACAAACTACATTAGCCCCCGGAAGTGCCTCAAGTTGAAAGTAGAGGATAGCAGAGTACTCAGCAGAATTCAAAGACTTTCTCAGAGACAAAATATCTGAATATGGACCATGGACAAAATCAGACTGGCCTTTCTTATGCCCTTTAGCAAGCAGAGAATCTACTTTTCAATTATACACACTTTGGTAAGTGCTGCAAAATCAGACTCTAAAAGTAAAATGAAGTTTTTAACTCCCTTATTTTTGTCACTTTTTGAACAGAAAGGAAAAAAAAACACCTGGAGGGACAGGTCAGATTTGACATAGTCTCACTTATTCATAAAAGATGCACAAATTTCCATTTCTCAAATTATCCCTATGCAGACCTTAAATTCTTGTTGAAATGATGGCTTTTTGTGTAAACTTTGGTTCAGCTTATTAATGTCATTAAACATGAATGATTCTATGCTGGCAAGCATCAGAATTTTCAAGAAGGAAAAGAGAGATGACCCTGGAAATTACAGGACTGTCAGTCTCAATTCAGTGCCTGGTAAAATAATAAAGAAGATTCTTCTGTGAGTTACTGAAAAGCACCTCAAGGACAACACAGTCATTGGTCACAGCCAACATGGCTTTGTAAAGGGCAAGTCCTGCTTATCAAATCTAATTTCCTTTTATGACAAGGTAATGCACCTAGTTGATCAAGGGAAGCCAGGTTGATATAATGCTTTAGCATTTCAGTAAAGCTTGCCATACTGTCTCTCAGTATCCTTCTGGACAGAACATCCAGTACACAGCTGGATAAATACATCAGGCAGTGGGTGAGCAGCTGGCTCACAGGACAGGCAAAAAGGCTAAGAGTGAATGGAGTGATCTGTCACTGGTGGGGTTCCACAGGGCCCTATGCTCTTCAAAATCTTCATAAGTGACTGGGACATAGGATATATCGAGTAAGTTTGCCAATTATACTAAATTGAGAGGAACTGCTGACTTCCTCAAAGGCACAGAGGTCCTAAAGACAGACCTCGATGAATTAGAGGGCTGGGCAATCACCAACCATATGAAGTTCAACAAGGGCAAGTGCTGGATTCTGCACCTGGGATGGGGCAACCCTGCATGTTTGTACAGACTGGGGAATGAGATGATGGAAAGCAGTGCCATGGAAAGGAACCTGGGG
This sequence comes from Sclerurus mexicanus, assembly GCA_013396755.1. NCBI lineage: Eukaryota > Metazoa > Chordata > Aves > Passeriformes > Furnariidae > Sclerurus > Sclerurus mexicanus. Next base: position 298,355 of record VWZF01002689.1, read on the forward strand.
GTCCTGGTCGATGGCAAGTTGAATATGAGTCAACAGTGCCCTGGCAGCCAGGAGGGCCAACTGTGTTCAGGGGGGCATCAGGCAAAGGATCACTAGTCAGTCGAGGGAGAGGATTGTCCTGCTCTGCTCTGCACTGGATACTGGATACTCTGCACCTTGAATATCATGGGCAGTTTTGGGTGCTATAATACAAGAAGGATCTAAAACCATTAGAGGAGGGTTACAAAGATGGCAAGGGGTCTTTGGGGGAAGCCATACAAGGAGAGGCTGAGGTCACTTGGCTTGTTCAGCCTGGAGAAGAGGAGACTGAGGGAAGCCCTCATCTACAGCTTCCTTGTAAGGGGAAGTGAAGCGGCATGTGCTGATCTCTTCACCCAAGGGAATGGCATGAAGCTGAGTCAGGGGAGGTTTAGGTTGGATATCAGGAAAAGATTCTTCACCCAGAGGGTGGTTGGGCACCGAGAACGGGCTCTCCAGGGAAATGGTCACAGCATCAAGCCTGACAGAGTTCAGGAAGCAGTTGGACAATGCTCTCAGGCAGATGGTGTGACTCTTGAGGATGTTCTATGAAGGGCCAGGAGCTGGACTCAATGATCCCTATGGNTGGCAAGGGGTCTTTGGGGGAAGCCATACAAGGAGAGGCTGAGGTCACTTGGCTTGTTCAGCCTGGAGAAGAGGAGACTGAGGGAAGCCCTCATCTACAGCTTCCTTGTAAGGGGAAGTGAAGCGGCATGTGCTGATCTCTTCACCCAAGGGAATGGCATGAAGCTGAGTCAGGGGAGGTTTAGGTTGGATATCAGGAAAAGATTCTTCACCCAGAGGGTGGTTGGGCACCGAGAACGGGCTCTCCAGGGAAATGGTCACAGCATCAAGCCTGACAGAGTTCAGGAAGCAGTTGGACAATGCTCTCAGGCAGATGGTGTGACTCTTGAGGATGTTCTATGAAGGGCCAGGAGCTGGACTCAATGATCCCTATGGGTCCCTTCCAACTCAAGATATTTTATGATTATATCATTCTTTGTCTTAATTACATCAGACTATGGCTTAAGGAAAACTTTAAATCAGTCACAGTCTTTCTTGTTCATTACGATCGTACTGATCTTTACCAGATGAACCAAACTTTCACTAAAATCTTGATCTAATTTTGAAGAGTTATTTTTATACTATGACTAAAGACTACATTGCAATGGTATCAATTTTGAAAATACATGTTGCTTACAGAAAAAGAATAAGGACAGTGTTTTATTTTCAAGCCATGCGTTAGAAGCAGAAGGTATCTAATATCATGGTTTACTAAAAAGTGGGTTGTTAATATAAGAATATTTTGCCCCTATTGAAATGAACTCTCAGTTTTAACACCACTACTAAGCACTTTATAGCATTGGAGGTTTCACCTTTTAAATGTATTGTTGGATTTAAACATGGGAAAATTAAATAAACAAAACTCCCAAAATCATAGCAAAGTAGATGATGTAAAACACAGCCAAAGCAGAAGATTGCTCTGAATGACTAACCTGAAGATAAAAATAACCTGAGGATGTACCCTCATTTATGTTAGTCTGCATTACAGACCTGAGTCTATACTAAGCAAGTCTGTAGGTTGTTGTTCTAGTAAGGTGTTAAAGTTACTGATTATGTTGTTGTTGTCCATGTGGCACCTTGCACAATGGAAGATTCTGCTTAGTGATACCTTACTGATATCAAAGTAAAATAATCAGTAACAGCCCTGTCTGAGCTCCAGGTAAGTGAACTGTCTAGCACAAGTGTTTGCAGCTTGCTCACCCTTCTTGTGTAAGTGGTGACAATTGCTTTGTTTGAGAAGCAATGCAAACACTGCATGTTAAATATGATTTCCAAAACAATGCAGGAAATCCAGTTCAAATACAGAAGCATCAATGAACTAGAGACATGCAAGAATTTTTCCCAAACAATTCCTCCAAGAAAGTATGTGACCTCTTTCAGGAGAGTGTGACAGCAGATAGTCACGTCTTATTTTACCCCTGGGAATGCCTCTAATGCCTGGGACCAAAAGGAGGTGGGGTTATTATGCAGCCAGTAGTTTGCTGTGCACATGCAGGGAACTCCCCTGGGATCTTTAAATACAGGTTTTACCTCCTCCAAAGTTTCCATGCAAGTGAGCCAGAGCAGAATTGGAAATCAGAACTGCAAACTGTTTGGTGTTCCCCAGAATTACGTAAGTTCTTGGAATAATTAGTTTTTCCCCAAGATCATCTTTGCTTGTGATCTGTAGAGTTTTCCATTAGCAGAGAACAGAACGTGCAATATTTTAACCTGCAGTGTATAAATTAGTAAAATACTTAAAATTTTTTTGGAGTAAAACAGGCTATACAATAAACACTATATTTGGTACACCAACTGACAAGAAACTCTTAGAAGAAAAACAAATGCAAATATTTACAACTACTTTCTTCAGTTTGTATCTTCTGGATATTAGAAAAGACACAGAGGTATACTAATGGTAAATTTAAAAGCAACTGACTGCATGACTCATCAGTGTGTGTTCCCTGAGCATTCTGGGGTTAAAGGATGGCCGTCATTTGATTTTAAATGTATGCAAAATTCTCTGCATTTGCATTTCTTTCAGTCGAGTGTCTTGTCATTGGCCATCCTGGCTATTTGTCCGCAAATTAAAAGTAGAGATTGTACAATCTTAGTCGCTTATTTAAAAGTAATTTATGGTCTCTCTTGAAAGGACAAAGAGAGGTGAAAAATGCTAAGACCTTGCTATTACCACTGTTAGTTTCTTTGCTAACCCTTCAAAAACCTGCTTGCAAGAATATATATGAAGTTGTGACTCGTGCAAGACCAGGAAAGTTGCTTGTTGTTTCAATGTAATGCTTGTTACAGAAAAAAAAGAAGTTGTTTTCCCCTGGCTAAGACAGTGAAATCCCACCTCTTCAGCTGGGTGTGGGAATCCACACAACTGTTTTGATGGAAGACAGGGAACAGAAGAATTGATTCTGACCAGCAAAGAGGCCCATTTCCACCCTCCTGCTAGCAACCTGGTAACAACAAGTGCGTGGGTCAGGTACACGTAGATGGGCTACGCATTTGCCCCCCACATGAGTTCGTATCTATTGAACCCCAAGTCCAAACTAAAATCCACACACAACTTGCCTGAAGCAGCAAGCACTACAGACACAACAGAGACACAAGAGTGAGTGAGTAGCAGTATCAGTTGTAAATTGGGGAATGACTGGGACTATTTTGGAGCAGAAAAAGAGAGCAGTTTTGCTCCTTGTTTGTGACAGAGGAGATGCTGCTTGGTGCAGCATTTGAGGTAGTTTAGCTACAGTATAAATGGTAGAGGTATTAGTGAAGACTCCTGCCAACCATCAGTGCACAGCAGGTACGGAAGGAAGATAAAACCCCAATAAGGGACTGTAGCTGGCTGCCTGGTGGCTTCCACACCACTACAGCGTCACGGTGCTGCTGTGCTGGAAGGAGGAAGAGCTGGGAGGTGGCCTGTTCTCTCCAGATTGCATGGGAGGGAGAGTTAATGGCAGAGGGAAATACTGCAGGGGAGGATGAGTTCGGAGGTGATGACAAAGTAGGAAATGCAGAGATAAGTAGGGGCCTCTTGCTGCAAAGAGGGAAAAAACCGTGGAGGAGGGATTGCTACGTTAGGTCCAGGACTTCAGGGGAAAGATGAGGCAGGGAAGAAGAAACAGGAGGAGGCCACTTGTTACCCTCTAGCGTGAGCTGGGAGGGGAAGGGCAGCTGTTCTCTGGTGTGTGTGAAGGGAAAGGGTGGGGAAGGAGGAAGCTCCTGGGAAGGAACCGGGGGGACAGTGCGGCAAGTGGGATGCTGGGCCACGGGGCTGGGACCACCGGGCGGCACCGGGGTGTAGGACTGCTTGGGGCACAGCGACCAGACGGGTGCAGGGCGATGTGCTGGGGGCAAGGTAAAGCCCTCGGGGCCGGAGCAGTGTCGGACAGGGGGGCACGGAGCCGGGAGGGAGG